>JAPKLW010001423.1:124213-145923 GCA_026898455.1 Plectranthus barbatus | reverse complement strand
ATTCTTGTCTGAAAAAGAAAGAATTAAATTATAGGAAAATATCTGTTGTTTTCTGGAGTTATTGATTATTTCTTGAGACCGAGAGGAGAAAGGATTCTCAATAATCAACTTTGTAATTTGCCTAAAAAGGAAGTTTACAATATTTCTCTGATTTTCATCTTTCAAGGAATTAAATTGACATTTGAAGAATTTATTCTACATGTTAATCAAGATAGTACTCAAATCCCTAGAATCTGAATTCTTGTATTTATTTGGACAAAATCCTAAAATTTGCGTGATTATAATAGTTCTCTGAATTCTTGTTTAATATTATTTCTGAATTTATATTACAAAAACTTTTTCAAAACTGTGATTGCCTCAAACAATTATCCGAGAAACTCTAATTCAGTACTCAAGGTTTTTCATTGTTTCATTCCCCTGGATCGATAACTTTCGGGTTTTATAAATTTGTTTGCCACTATTTCTATAATTAATCTGTAGAAATTACAGTGATCAGGGACTAATAATTAGGGACGGAGGTAGTGATGGCCCCGGGCCGGTTCCGGGCCGGTTCCGGTTCGGAACCGCCGGTTCCGGTTCCGGAATATTTGGAACCGGAACCGGCCCGGCTAGAAGACTCCACGGTTCCGGTTTGGAACCGTAACCGGCGGTTCCGGTTCCGGGCCGGTTCAGCCGGTTCCGGTTCCAAACCGCCGGTTCCTTTATTTAATTTTTTTTTTAATTTTATTTGAATTTTAAACGACCGAACCGCCGGTTCCGGTTCCGAACCGGCGGTTCGGCGCCACGTGTCAGCGTTCCATTCGTTGTTTTCAAAAAAATAGCCGTTGGAACCGGCGGTTCGGAACCGGAACCG
Organism: Plectranthus barbatus; assembly: GCA_026898455.1. Taxonomy (NCBI): domain Eukaryota; kingdom Viridiplantae; phylum Streptophyta; class Magnoliopsida; order Lamiales; family Lamiaceae; genus Plectranthus; species Plectranthus barbatus. Next base: position 145,070 of record JAPKLW010001423.1, on the reverse strand, counting down.
CCGGTTCCGGTTCGGAACCGCCGGTTCACATCAAATTTTTTTTTTTTTAATTTTCGGCCGGTTCCACGGTTCGGAACCGCCGGTTCCGGTTCCGGTTAAAACATGGAACCTGAACCGGCCCGGCTACATCCGGTTACGTTCCGGTTCGGAACCGTTTGCACGGTTCCGGTTCCGAACCGTGGAACCGGCGGGCCGGTTCCGGGCCGGTTCAGCCGGTTCCGGTTCAGGATGGCCACCACTAGACGGAGGGAGTAACATTCGTTTTAGCATTGAGTACAAAAGAAAAAAAATTTCATTCGTTACAAAGATGTTTATATTGTAACATATTTTATTCCTCTACAAACATCTACTAAGATGTATTACATTTCATATAGAAACATCTTATATATGAATCAATTCATCTTATTCATATAAATTATAAATTGTATTAAATTTCAATATGTTTAAATTGTAAAATATATGTCAATTAAATATATTTACATTGTATAATATATTAATTTAAAATCACTAGTAATTTAAGAAGCATAGAGATTTTGAGATCTCGATATGACTTGATTTATCTCCAAATATTTGATCTAAAATGCAAATAAAATTCATTTATTACCACTTGAATACTTGATTTTTCTCCAGGCATCACTGTATTTTTTTTTCTTCTGAAGGTAATTTTGAGTGTTCTCTCTCTCTCAGTTTTTGACTGTCAATAATGGCGGTCAGCGGTTTAGTGTGGGTGAGATAAGTAAGGTAGGTGGAAATAGTAAATACAAAATAATTAATGCACAATATTTTAAATATTATGTTCTCTCTAATCATAAATAGAATTGGCTATAAAACTTGTACTTTTAAACCCGTGGCTTTATATTGAATTTATTTATAGTGGTTAAATAAATCTTGTTCTCTATTAATAATGCGTTAAATATTATATTCCACGTGTGGATATTGAATTTGAACTAGATAGCTTTATAATAGTGATTATTAGGATTTAAAATATGACACACCTCACACTCATTATTACAGAGCTAAATTTAAGTAGAGGGAATATCTTATTATTATGATCCAACTCATTCTTATAAAAAGTCAGTTTAATATAACGAAAATATGAAAGTACAAAAGCCCACATTTTCTAGAAATAAATAATGTATAATTTAGAAATTTATGTTTATGCATTCAACTGTAATAGTGTTTGGATATATACTAATAGAGGTAAATTAACAGTAGGGAGTGGTAATAGAAGTTAATGACAAATTAAAGTTGACATAGTTAATCCACAACTATTATTCAAGTAATTAGAAACCTTTTTCTTCGACAATAAATAATATCGCCTGTGTTTGTGGCCCGTATTAAGTAAATCTGACATGATGTACAATAAATAATAACACCAATCAACTACCCATAAAACGAAATTTTATAAATCAATAATATGACAAATATTTCGAGGAATGGAATGGCAATAAAAGATGCCACGACTCTTTTTCTCGTAGTATTCTCCTCTAAATTTTTTTTTTTAATATATATTTGCACAGATCTGTCGGATTCATATAGAAAAAATGTAATTGATTGGATGCGTCATGTAATTAAATAATGATATTTAATGATATGTCACACATTTTGCTTAATTATATAAGTTTCTGGCTCATGTGGATCATCATGGTTCATTAGAAACCTAAATCATACATTTGTATTTTGAAATTTATTTTTTACTATGCATAAGCACGTATTTTAAAAATTAAAACAATTCAAGACAAAAAAAAAATGATAATATGATTACTTGAGTCGGAATTAGTCGTGAAATCTACAACAATTCGATGAATGGCGATATTTACTTTGCTTCATCAAATGGTAAGAGACCGACCGTAAGTGTTTTTTATTTTTACTATAATCCAAATTTAAAAAAAAATGAAAAAGAAAGAAGACTAGTATGACAACGTGACGACATAATTTATTTTTGCAGCCAATGAGAGATGGGGAGAGTCTGTTGGCTAACTCATTAAAAACGTGGTGGATTTGGGACCAAGAAGCTCTCAACATCTCAATTACACATTTGAAATCATGCATTTTTTCTTTTTTTCAATAATTTATCTTCGGACAAATAATCTTTCTATAATTTCTATTCGACTATATTATAAGGTACAATAATTTATCCGATCTTCTCGGGATGTTGTTCAAACTTAATTTGATATTGAATGCTAAGATTATAGATGTTTTGGACAAAATATAATACCATAATAATAATAATAATAAATTAGGGTAACAACCAAGTTTTCTGGATGAGTTTTGTTGGCAAATTCTTTAGGAGGCGTTTGGTTTAACTGTCGGGAATCACTATGGTATGGATTTGATAGTAGGGGAAAGGGTATGTATTTGATAGTAGAGAATCATTCTTAATTCTGATGTTTGGTTTACTAGATGAGTTTTGGAATCATTTTCAATTCTGATGATTTATTTTTTAAGTTTATAGGTTTATAAAATAATTAGATTGTTATACAGATAATAATTAATTTAATAATAAAAAAACAAAATAACATTATATTAAAATAAATAAATAATCTATTTATCATCTTATTTGTTTTATAAAATATAAAATTAAGATACAAAATAAATGATTGATTTTATAATAATATTATTATAATATATTAAAAAGAATAATATATAATTATAATAACATATAATATTTTAAATAATATAAATATAAAAAATATTATAAAAAAGTAAATGAATAAGAAAATAATTATAAATAAAATGAATTAAAATAATAAGAAATAAATAATTAATTTAATAATAAAAAATTAAGAAAATATACTCATATTAAAATAAATAAATAATATATTTATATTCTTATTTATGTTATAAAATATAAAATTAAGATAAAAATAAATGATTAATATAATTATATAATTATATTAATATACTAAAAAGAATATATATAATTATAATAACATATAATATTATAAAATAATATAATTATTAAAATATTTTTGAGTAATATTATAAAATAAATGAATAAGAAAATAATTATAATATAATATGAAATAAATAATTTTGGTAATGATATAGGGGAATGTAAATGAAACCCACCATTTTGGAGGGTGTTGGGACATGATTGGATCCGGCCCACTTAGAATTTCGATAAGGGGCTGATGATAAATCCGGCCCAGGGCAACCACGCCATATTAACCCATGCAAACTAAAGCTCGGATCGAACCGTAACCCGACAAGAGGGAGAGGAAGCTCGCTGAGACCAGGGATAGTTCGACTGACTCAAAAAGTAGTCCGAATACCAGAAAGGAAGTTCGAACCCTCTAAGACAAACCGCGACCGACCTCGAAGAAGAAAGAGCTCGCAAACGGCTAGTAAGCGATATTTGGGGAAGACTCAAACTACCAGACGGGTGAGCCACCCCAATTATCTCGGAGACGCCCCCTAACCACTAAGCGCAGACCTCGGAAACCCTAAGAAAGGCCCGCCTCCATAAATACCTCCTTTTAAACAGGGGAGAAGGAGAGGAAAAAGTAGCTCACTAACATTCAGTCTTAAAAATCAAGGATTCTATTCCGATTTCCTTCAACTAGCCTTTCAGTGTTTTCGTTTAGCATACTGATTCATTGTACTTCTTTATTTTCAATGCCATTCTATGTATATCTCTGTTCTTGGTTCTCGGGGCTCCAATTTCTGAATAATTGTACCCGCAATAATTTGGCGCCCACCGTGGGGCCTCGAGAACAAATTCTGACCTTTCTTTGCAGGAATGGCCGACGATCCAGGGAATACACGCGCTATCGACGACCAGAAAGATGCTCCGACGGAAGGCCGCGCCAAGGAAGCCAACCCCGGAGCAGTACGAGGAACTCCGACAGAAGCCGGACGAGGCCGAATTGCTACGACCAGCAAAGGAACCCCTCGTCCACCAAACACGGGGGGAACAATGACCGATCTAATGAGAGCATTTAACGCCACTCATCTCGGAGAACTGACTTTTTCGCCGCCGCCACCAAACGTCTTAGGAGACCTCCATGTTGCGAGACTGGTAACGCAAGTACAGGGCACGAGGGAGATGATCGAGGCGATGGGGGCCAGAATGGAGGACATGTCGAGGAAGTACAAACTCCTCGAAAGGGAGAACCGGAGACTACAACTTCAGGCAAGCAACGCACATCCCATTGTCGAGGAGCCTAGGAGCACGGGGAGAGATATCCGGGACACTGCGAGAAATCTGGAGGACGATTTCAATCAAACCAAAAAGACGGACGATCGGAGAACTCCAGGAGATCCACCCATACGCACGGATCCGGTCAGCCAGCTGAACCAACCTGAGGTCCGAGCAATCCAGCAGATCGAACAAAGGTTCGAGCAAAGGCTCAGATACTTCGAATCATTGCTCGCCAAGGTGCCCGGACTACCCCCGCCAGAAAAGACCATACCGCGTGAGAGCTACATGGAATCCCCATTCGCTCCGGAGATCGTAGGGGCAGAGCTACCGCCCAGGTTCTCCCCACCGAGCTCCATCCTCTACGATGGGACTTCAGATCCAGAAAACCACATTGCCGTTTATCGGCAGAAGATGTTGGCGCTAGCAATTCTGGGCACCCAGATGGAAGCCTGCATGTGCAAAAGTTTTGGCTCGAGCCTGACTAGGCCCGCTCTCCAATGGATTATCAACCTGCCCCGAAGCTCGATCTCAACATTTGCAGAACTGCATCAGTTGTTCCTTCGACAGTATTCGAGTAGCAGGCACCTCGACAAACACCCGGACGACCTCTACGCAGTGATCCAGAAACCAGGTGAGCCCTTGAGGGCGTACCTGTCTCGCTTCAACAAGGAAATGGTGGCGGTGCCGAACTGTCCTAATAGCACCGCCGTGCGAGCTAAATCGCGAGCTATCCATCTATCCCTTCCAGACGATGGACGACGCCTTAAAAAGAGCCTGGGCACTCATCAAATGGGAAGAAGACGAGCCCTACCGATGAGCGCGCCGCAGTAGCGAATGACCCAACGTACGCGATGAGGGTCGACGCGAGCAAAGGGACAGGCGTCTGCCAAGGTCGCATCCTTACCACAAGCTGCCACAAATTAACAACCTCGGTTCGTACGTCCCAAAGTACACGCTATCAATCAAGCCGGCGGACCTCGTTCAGAACGTGCTCCGGAGGATGCCGCAGAAAGTGAGGTGGCCACAGAAGATGAAAGTCGATCCAGCTTCGCGGGACACTGTTGTTGTGCTAGTAGCTATCAAAATTATACGCAAGTGCACGTATGTCTAAACAAGTAATACAGATCTAAGTCCAGATATCGTACCCAAGGGAGTGAAAGTGAATCGTGCACATTCTATTGCTTGTAAATTAATGGTGTTTTGTGATTTCTCCAAACTAAAATAACAAGAAAGCATATAAAATGAAACCAAACAGTGCTAGAACAATTAATACTATTTCTTCCCACAAAATAATCATAAACTAATAGACTATGGTTTTAAAATCGATTATAAAATGCACTCGGGTTATTGACTTTTGTTTATCTCCTCTCCTATATGTTGCAGTATCGTTCAAGCATTTACTCTGATTCTTGCAACCACATTTTTTTCTGCCTAGTCTATCGTCATAGCTCTAGATCTACGTTTTCTTGCTAACCTTCATATGTCTATGATAGATTTTTCCTTCAAACAGTCTACTTTAGAACAGGGGTTCTTGCAAGTCTTAGATTCTATGCATGTCTACACTAGAAATCAAGATTTGACCACGATCCCCTCATCTTAGATCTCGTCTCGGTCTCACTAGGCGAGATCTCTACCTGCCACTGTCGTGTTTAGATAGACAAACAAACCAGAATCAAAATCAAACACCAGAGTTAATACGAGAACAGCTTCAACATATATTCAAGAAGAAAAACCAGTCAATAACCCGAGCTTAAAAGGTTTAGCTCATGCTTACAAAAGATAAAAAGCAAATAACATTCGAGTTCATGTCTACAAACATAATCCACGTAAAAATATCAAACAAGTTTTGCAAAATAAAGATAAACTGTTCGGGATTTTTGCAGCTGCCACTTCTGCTTCTCACGAACACCTTGTTCTCCTTGCTCCAACTCCTATGTTGATCCCCTTCCTTGATTGTATTCCCTCAATGTTGATTTTTTTTTGTCCTCCCTCTCTTTTCTCAAAATATCTCCCCTGTCTCCTTTCAGCTTCATCCAGGCCTTACACGTGGCTCCTCAATCTGCCTCCCAGCTCTGACGGTTCTCCTGGGCGACACATGTTCTGCTTTTGGGACAAGATCTGAAAAGTGCTGAGATCCTGTCTGCTGTGGTCCCGGATGATCTTCATTAGAGTTCTGGCCATGCTACTCCTATGCTGCGACATCATATCAGTCTTTCTCGCTTCTGTTATGCTCCAGCATAATGAGACCTGTGATATTATTCAAACAATTCCTTTCGCAAAACTCAAAGTTAACACAATACTACTAAATAAACCCGAATTTGAAATGTTAACTAAACAACCTATATTTAGTTACTTATCCTATAAAACAATCCTAATTTAGCACATAATTAACTAGACTAGACACAAAATAATAACTCTTTAAGAGAGTTATCACTCCCCCAAACTTTAATGTTGCTTGTCCCCAAGCAACAAAGACTCAAATAGAACAAACAAACTTAATTTACATATTCTTGTCTTGAAGCTCTCAGCTCACACAAAAAAAAAAAACTTAAGAAGAAAAATTTCATTCATGACAACTAAGTAATCATGCTGCAGCCACCACAATTTAGTAAGTTTAATCAAAGCAATCTAAACTAGCTTGACAATCAAAGCTGCAAAACTTTTCAGCAAGATAGCTAACAAGTGCTTCAAGTTTAAACTTAACTTCAAACTTTTTGAAAACTCAACCTGATATGACTACCTTCAAACTTTAGCACATCCTCCACTAATAGAAATTATATCACATCAAGATCAAAAGGTCTTTTTGAGCTTCTAATGTAAGGCTGTGGCTAAGGTAGGAACATTCTGGAAAAAGTGACAAATAGAATTGAGAGGCATGCTATAGGTCTTCCACTTAGGATTTATTCTTGAGATAAAATAGGAAGAACTATAGACTCTTTTCAAACTTAAAAGCTCTTTTTCTAGATGGTTATTTGTCCCATCTAATTTTTCTATTTTTCTTCTTTTTTTTTTTTTTAATATATACACATGCTACTTACAGGCGGCAGCATGTTTTATTTACAAACAAGCTCTCAGGCTCCTACATAATCAATCTATTGCATCTCTATCCTTCTCTTATTTTTCTGACTGCCAAATGGGATAACCTAAGCAAGCCTACCTCTCAAATCAGGGCGAGTGTATGGGAAAATAGCTCACATCTTTTATGGTCAGAATCAATGAAAAGGCTCAAGGCTCAAATCTAGGTGCAAAGGTAATTGATATGCAATGAAAAGAACTTCTGCAAGCACAGAGATGAAAAGACTGCCTAAATCATTTCCTAATGTAATTCTCATTCATATTTCGTCTCAAATGGCTTAACATATTCAGGTAGGTGGCATCTCACATGTTCTTTTTCTCAGTAAAACTAAAGTACCATTTAAACTAAAGCACGTAGCATATCAGGTTTTCAAAAACCAAACAACTACAACCTTTGTTCCTCAAGCTAGCCTATCAACCTAAGATTAAACTTGAAAATCTTGGGGGTTGACTCTCATCACTCAAATATCAGTCATGAAATTTCAAGAGAAAGAGATTACTCACACACCCGCATCATTGAGCTCAAGACAAGATAATAGGCACACTACTAATACTTCATAATACTTCATTGCATCATCAACTACACAAACTAATTAACTAAACATCCATTCAAAATGAGAACATAAACCTAAACCAAATAAACTAAAAACAACGGGTTCAAACATTCACCCAACACATCCACACAAACACAAATTTAAAAACAGAGTTTTTGTTCAAAAGGTTGAGTTTAGAATTGACCACAACCTTTAAGTAGGCTTCTTCTTTCCAGCAGCAGACGTTCCTCTCTCAGCTTTCTTGTTTCGCACCTCCTTCACCAATTCTTCGGTTTGAAATTGCATCTCCATCATCATGGTATGGAGGCTCTCAAATTCCTTCAGGAGTTGGGTGCTTTGCTCAGAGATATCATCCAACTTACCCTGCAAAACCTGCACAGAAGACTGGTTAGCGGACAAGGGCTCCACTCCTTCCTTCTTTTGAGAGTTCTCATGCCTTTGACGCAGATATCCGACATTGAAGTGAGTTCTTATGGGTGGTCGGACTGATCCTGTTTTTCAAAAACTGCAGCCACAAATTTGCCTCCGAATGCAGGAACTTGGAAAGCACATATTTGTTATCTTTCGCCTCATCATTCCAATGTGCTCCTGGGAGTCCTACCACCTTCAAGGCATCATCTAACTGCTTCTTTGTGGGTGCAAGGCAGATCTCAATAAACTCATCTGGCTCAGTCGCATGAGTTCCAAATACCTTATGAATGGCTTCGGCATTTAACCTCACTTCTTTTCCTCGGACAGTAGCAACAATTTCAGGCCTATCAGTAGATGGTTGCTCACAGTTTGCATAAAACTCTTTGACCAATGCGATGATGGGGAAAGGCGGTGGAACCACAAAGTTTTCCCACCCCTGCTGCTCAATCTGCTTCATCAAATCTGCAGGTAACACTTTCAAGTTCTTGAAGCCTCTTTCGATTAACAGCTGCCTTTCCATGACAAACTTCATCCTCTCTTTGTGCAGTCTGGATGAAAACTTGGGAAGGTTGTCAATTTCATCTGGGGTCAAGGCCTTTTCTTCCTCCATTTTCTTCTTTCCCTTCTTGAGTTGCTCTTTCTGATTCACTTGTTCCTTTTTCTGAGACTTGACAGATGTCTCTCCTTCCTTCACCGCAATGAATTTAATTCTCCTTCCTGTTTTAGGGTTCCTCGGGATCGATTCTTGCTCACTTGCTGGAACTTCTTCTTCCCTCTTTCTCTTGTTAACTTTCCTTGATTTTTGTGGTGGTTCTTCCTCTTATTCCTCTGACTCAACCTCTTCTTCATCAGATTCCTCTTCTTCAGCCTCTGACTTCTCTGACTCTTCTTCGAGTTCCTCCTCCTCCGATGCTTGCTTTTCTGATGCAGCAGCATCACTCTCTCCTGAATTGTGCTCACCTTCAGACTCGGTTTCCGCTTCCTCACTCTTTTGACTTGCTCCTTCTTCCTCTGCATCTTCACTTTCTTCATTCTCGGAAATTTCCTCCTCAGATTGCTTCTTATCCTCGACTTACTTTTGTCTCGATTCTCTTTCTGGGGTGACTGATTTCTTGGGTTGGACTTTTGAAGTTAGCTTCTTTTGCTCTTTCTGGGCTGCACTTGACTCTTTCTTCTTCGTGCTTGAGGCAGATGGGGTAGCCTTCTTACTTCCTACTGATTTTTCTCTTTCTACTTCAATCAGTCGTAATTGTTCAGAAGCATAAACCAATTTCTTCAGACCCTCTTTCTCCCTCTTTGATTTCTAAGATTGCACCTCCTTCTTTGCAACAGATGCTTCCTCATCGAGCACCTTTATAGGATTGTCTGCGTTTGTTTTCGGAAGTTTTGCATTCGTACTGGCCATAGTTGCAACTGCAGTTCGGCTAGACATCCGCACTGGCGTTCCTGAGGTTTTCTCTTTCTTCTCAGAACTAGGGATCGGACTTTCTTCCACTGATCCAGGCTTTCTCTTCGCAGGTTGTTTAGTCTTCATCTTTGAAGTTTCTGTACCCAACCCACTCAGAGAGTAAGCACTAGATATCTTTTCAAACACAATGTACAAATGAATTTCCCCATTTCTAACTAAAACAACCCATCTCACAACAATTCATCCAAGCAAGGAAAATACCCTCCCCCAAACTTTATGCTTCAGTAAAAATTCAGAAAGTTTCGCTCACAGACTCAAGAAAAATGATAGGTTTAAGTAATTTCCCTTACTCGAATCTAAATTTTCAAGCAACCCTAGAACAAAAACAAATTACCCTTTTTCAGCCTCGCATGCGTAAAGCATAACAAATTTTTAGCCCTAAGAATCGACTACCCATCACAATGTCATATTCCTTTACAACTCTCAGACATAGAATTCAAACAAAGCTTCATATAAATTTCAGAGAGACAAATTTTTCAACACAAATTCCAGAAAACTAAGTTTCGCATTACCGTTGGCTGCATGTTTCCTCATGTTTTCTCTCTAATTACCATTCACACTGTCAACAAACAACGAGAGAGAAAGAGTACTTACATTGGCTATTTAACCTCACAGTCCTTGGGCTTTTCTTGCTTTGCTTGTCGTTTTCTTCTTTCAAATACCCAAAATGGTGATGTTTCTTTTTTATTTTTCAGAATTATAAAGCATAAATGATATATACAGAAAATAGATACCCTTTCGACTTCCTTTGAAATGACACAATATAAAATTCAAAAACTTAACTGCCACAAATAACCTGCCAAAAAGTGAGTCTGCCTTCGGTGACATCAGCAGCAGTTCATCAACGGTTATTTGCCTTCCATGTGTCCTTCTTCCCTGAACCAGTTTTTATGCCATTTTGACGAAATTCCTTCCAATGGTTCAGGGGCTCCGATGCTTAAGGCTCTTCAATGGAAATGGAAGCCTTCTCCCTGTTTATGCTTCCTCCATGATAATGCTTCACCCTAGCTCCATTTACTTTGAATGTTTCTCCAGTATCCTCATTCGTCAAATCCACTGCTCCATGTGGATACGCCTTGACCACTACAAAGGGTCCTGACCACCGAGATTTCAGCTTCCCTGGAAATAACTTCAGCCTGGAGTTGAACAATAAAACCTTCTGTCCTTCTTCAAATTTCCTCTCAGAAATCCTTTTGTCATGCCATATCTTAACCTTCTCTTTGTACAACTTGGCATTTTCATATGACTGCAGCCTCAGTTCATCAAGCTCATTCAACTGCAACATCCTTCTTGCACCACTGCATTTTGGATCCAAATTCAGCTTCCCTGTTGCCCAATATGCTTTATGTTCTAACTCCAAAGGTGAGTGACAAGCCCTCCCAAAAACCAACCTATACGGTGACATTCCCAAAGGAGTTTTATAAGCAGTCCTGTAGGCCCAGAGTGAATCATCTAGGTGCTTAGACCAATCCTTCCTGGTCACATTCACCACCTTCTCAAGGACACTCTTCACTCCCCGGTTAGAAAGCTCTGCTAGCCCATTAGTTTGTGGATGATAAGCTGTGGAAACTCTGTGGGTAACATTATACTTAGCCAACATGGCAGACTAACTCTTATTGATGAAGTGAGTGCCTTCATCACTGATTAAAACTCTTGGTGTACCAAATCTGGTAAAAATGTTTTTTTGGAGGAACTTCATTACTGTAGCTGAATCATTGCGGGCACAAGCACATGCTTCAACCCATCTAGACACATAATCTACTGCCAGTAAAATATACTCATTCCCAAAAGACATTGGAAATGGACCCATAAAATCCATTCCCCACACATCAAACAGTTCTACCTCAATTATGTTGTTCAGTGGCATTGCATTTCTAGCAGGCAAGTTTCCAATCCTTTGACATCTATCACAATTCTTCACAAATGAGAATGAATCTTTAAAAATAGTGGGCCAAAAAGAAACCTGACTGAAGAACTTTTGTAGCTGTTCTCTGTCCACCATAAAGTCCTCCGTATGCTGCAGCATGGCAGTCTGCCAAAATTGCCTGCATATCCTTCTCTGGTACACACCTCGTAAAAATCTGATCTGATCCTTGTCTGTACAGCATTGGATCATCCCAATAATAGTACTTTGTGTCATGAAGAAACTTTTTCAACTGCTGCCCCTTGACTCCATAAGGTTTCCTCCCAGTAGCCAAATAGTTAGCTATACCAGCATACCATGGGATTTCCTCTTCACATCTCATCAGCTGCTCATCTGGAAATTTATCATTTACTTGCTCAATCTCTTCTTCTCCATTTAGGTTTTCCAGTCTTGAAAGGTGGTCTGCTACTTGATTTTCAGTTCCTTTCTTGTCTCCGATCTCAATATCAAACTCTTGTAATAGCAATATCCACCTGATTAACCTCGGCTTGGCATCCTTCTTGGCCATTAGATACTTGATTGCTGAGTGGTCTGTATAAACAATTACTTTGGACCCCACCAGATATGATCTGAATTTGTCAAAGGCAAACACCACAACCAACAACTCTTTCTTTGTGGTTGTGTAATTTCTCTGAGCTCCATCAAGGGTTCGACTTGCATAGTAAATCACCCTGAATATCTTCTCCTTTCTCTGCCCAAAGCTACTCCTAGAGCATAATTGCTAGCATCACACATAAGTTCAAATGGGGCACTCCAATCTGGTGGTTGCATAACTGGTGCAGAAATCAGAGCAGATTTCAGCTTCAAAAATGCCTCCATACATTGTGGGGAAAATTCAAACTTCCTATCTTTCTCAAGCAACTCAGACAAAGGCTTTGCAATTTTTGAAAATTCTCTTATGAATCTTCGATAAAACCCTGCATGCCCCAAAAAACTCCTAACTGCCCTGACTAAAATTGTTACTGCCATCTTTTCTATCACCTCAATTTTGGCTTGATCAACTTCCATACCAGCTTTTGATATCTTATGTCCTAAGACTACTCCTTGTTGTACCTTTAAACAACACTTTTCCCAATTCAGCACCAACTGTGATTTCTCACATAGTTTCAAAACTTTTTCTAAATTCTCCAGACAAACTTCAAAATCTTTCCCAAATACTGAGAAGTCATCCATAAAAATTTCCAATCCATTATCGATCATCTCCGAGAAAATAGCAATCATGCAACGCTGAAATGTTGCTGGAGCATTGCATAATCCGAAAGGCATCCTCCTAGAAGCAAATGTCCCATAGGGACAAGTAAATGTGGTTAATCCTTGATGTTCTGGAGCTATTGCTATCTGATGATAACCTGAATATCCATCCAAAAAGCAGTAAAACTCTTGTCCAGCTAGCTTATCCAGCATCTGATCTACAAATGGTAAAGGAAAGTGATCCTTCTTTGTTGCATCATTCAACTTCCTGTAGTCGATACAAATCCTCCATCCAGTTACTATCCTCGTAGTAATCATCTCATTGTTCTCATTTTGAACCACTGTGACTCCTCCCTTCTTGGGAACACATTGCACAGGACTTACCCAAGAACTATCAGAAATGGGAAATATAATCCCTGCATCCAACCATTTAATCACCTCTTTCTTCACTACTTCTTTCATATTGGGATTCAGCCTCCTCTGTGGTTGGATAGAGTTCTTACTTCCCTCATCTGTCAAAATTTTATGCATGCAAATTGTAGGACTTATCCCCTTGATGTCAGAAATAGTCCATCCTATTTCTCGCTTATGCCTTTTCAGCAGTTCCAATAGACTTTGCTTATTTTCCTCCTTCAGATTTGCTGCTATGATCACAGGTAATGTATCTGATTCTCCCAAGTAAGCATATTTCAAGTGAGCAGGTAAAGGTTTTAGGGTTAATTCTGGAGGTTCCTCCATAGAAGACTTGGTCCCTTTTATTTCTCTAGATAACAGATCCAATGGCTCAAATGGTTGCCGAACTCCCCAAACTTTTGCCCTTGCTCTACCCATGCTGCAGCTTCACTTGGTAATTCCTCAGCATCATCTTCCTTCCCAGAATGATTTTCCTCAAAATATTCCTCTATTGCTGACTCCAGTACCTCTACAGAAAAACATTCCTCAGAATCATCATGAACTTTCATGGCATTAAACAAATTGAAAGTAGCTTGTTCATCTTGTACTCTCATGATCAACTCCCCTTTCTCTACATCAATCAGTGTCCTTCCTGTAGCAAGAAATGGTCTTCCCAGGATAATTGGCACTTCCCTGTCTGCTTCATAATCCAGAATAATAAAATCTGCAGGGAAGATAAACTTATCTACCCTCACAAGCACATATTCGATCTTTCCTTTAGGGTGTACAGTGGATCTGTCTGCTAACTGAAGAGAGATGGTAGTAGGTCTAGCTCCTCCAATGCCCAATTTCTGAAAAATTGATAATGGCATCAAATTTACACTTGCTCCTAGGCCACATAGAACAAGGGATAGTGAAACTCCCTGGGTCCTTTAACTTAGCTGGAATTTGTCTTCTTAGAGGTCCACCTACGTCCTCAAACAATGATACTGTTTCAAATTCCTTCAACCTCTTTTTCTTTGACAAAATGTCCTTCAAAAACTTCACATAAGTTGGCATCTGCTCCAGTGCTTCCACCAGTGGTACATTGATATGAATTTGTTTCAGCATTTCTAGAAATTTCTTGAACTGTTCCTCTTCTTTTTGCTTCTTGAATCTGGTTGGGTATGGTGGTGGTGGTGCATAATCATATTCCTCCAAACCAGATTTCCTCTTAGTTTTAGATATGTTTCCTTCAGGCATCTCTGCAGGTTTCTCCACAGGATCTTCTTCTACTCTCAAATCAGGGGACACATCCTCCTTCTCCAGCAACTTATCTTTTTGCAAATTTTCTTTGTTTATGGCAGCTCCTGAAGATGATCCTTCTCCTACTTCCAAATTCTCAGCCCTTCTTTCCTCAAACTGTTTCCCACTTCGAAGCGTGACAACTTTACATTGCTCTTTTCCATTCATTGGATTCTCAGTGTTACTTGGTAATGCTCCTGGTGGCCTGCTTCTCAATTCATTGGCTAACTGCCCCATTTGCACTTCCAGACTCCTTAAAGAAGATGCTTGGCTCTGAATAAGAGCATCTTGATTTTTAAGGCGCACCTCATTTTGAGTCATGAACTCCTTCATCATTTCCTCCATGGTTTTCTCTTGTTTCGGAGGTGGAGCTTCTAGACTCTGCTGATGATTATACCCTCCTTTGTTATAATGCTGCTCCATTCCTGCAGCATTTTGGTTTCCTTGTCCAGACCAAGAAAAGTTTGGATGATTTCTCCAACCAATGTTGTAAGTGTTTGAATATGGATTGTTAGTCTGATGGTGATGATTTCTGTTCCCCATATAACAAACCGACACTGGATTTGATGGACATTCCTCAAACTGGTGTGCTTCTCCACAATAAATACAGTCCAAAGGTCCTGAGGGTTCTGCACACATTGGAGTTGTTTTGCTTGGATTGGTATTCTTCTCAATACTCTTCATAGTTGCTCCCAGAGCCTCAATTTGCGCAGTCAAAGCTTTCATTGGATCAACTTCTAGCATTCCTACTACCTTGGGAGTGGAAATAGCTTCTGCTCTTGAATTTGCCCAGAAATAGTTATTAGCAGCCACTTTGTCCAAAATTTCACAAGCTTCATTGTATGTCTTGTCCAACAATGCTCCTCCAGATGTAGCATCTATCATCATTCTTGAATTACCATTCAGCCCATTGTAGAAAATCTCCATCTGAATACAATAAGGTATTCCATGGCTTGGGCATCTCCTCAGCAATTCCTTGAATCTTTCCCATGCATCGCTAACAGACTCATCCTCCTGCTTAAATGCCATGATTGCATTCCTACATCGTGCATTCCTTGTTGGAGGGAAATACTTCAACAAAAAGGTTTCAGTCAGTTTGTTCCAGGTAGGAACAGATTCCGGTGGTAGGTTAGTGAGCCAGGTTTTCGCACTATCCCTTAGTGAGAAAGGGAATAATCGCATTCTCAAAGCCTCGGGTGTGACTCCTTGCAACTTGAAATTATCACAGATCTCCAGAAAAGATTTCAAATGCAAATGTGGATCTTCAGTAGCCTGTCCCCCAAACTGCCCCAAACTCTGCAGCATCTGAAACATCACAGGTTTCAACTCAAAGTGCTGTGCCTGAACTTCTGGCCTCGCAACCCCTGGATCAAACTCAAAGAACCTCGGTGTTGTATAAGTTCTGATTATCCTATCTCTTTCATCAACCGGTTCCAAATTAACTTCTGGCTCAGGAATTCTGTCAGCCATCTTTCTAGCTCTTTGCTTTCTTCTGTTCTTTCTGAAAGTTCTCTCTATCTCTGGACCAAATAGAAATATTTCACCGATTGTTTCCTCGATCATACACTGCTAGCGTTCCCTACAAGTATAGAAAATGATTGGTTTCCTATAACTTCAGTCGACCAACTGTGCATGCAAATTCAAACAATAAAATAGCATTCAGACTCAATATCAATCACTCCCCGGCAACGGCGCCAAAAACTTGTTGTTGTGCTAGTAGCTATTAAAATTATACGCAAGTGCACGTATGTCTAAACAAGTAATACAGATCTAAGTCCAGATATCGTACCCAAGGGAGTGAAAGTGAATCATGCACATTCTATTGCTTGTAAATTAATGATGTTTTGTGATTTCTCCAAACTAAAATAACAAGAAAGCATATAAAATGAAACCAAACAGTGCTAGAACAATTAATACTATTTCTTCCCACAAAATAATCATAAACTAATAGACTATGGTTTTAAAATCGATTATAAAATACACTCGGGTTATTGACTTTTGTTTATCTCCTCTCCTATATGCTGCAACATCGTTCAAGCATTTACTCTGATTCTTGCAACCACATTTTTTTCTGCCTAGTCTATCGTCATAGCTCTAGATCTACGTTCTCTTGCTAACCTTCATATGTCTATGATAGATTTTGCCTTCAAACAGTCTACTTTAGAACAGGGGTTCTTGCAAGTCTTAGATTCTATGCATGTCTACACTAGAAATCAAGATTTGACCACGATTCCCTCATCCTAGATCTCCTCTCGGTCTCACTAGGCGAGATCTCTACCTGCCACTGTCGTGTTTAGATAGAAAAACAAACCAGAATCGAAATCAAACACCAGAGTTAATACGAGAATAGCTTCAACATATATTCAAGAAGAAAAACCAGTCAATAACCAGAGCTTAAAAGGTTTAGCTCATGCTTACAAAAGATAAAAAGCAAATAACATTCGAGTTCATGTCTACAAACATCATCCACGTAAAAATATCAAACAAGTTTTGCAAAATAAAGATAAACTGTTCGGGATTTTCGCAGCTGCCACTTCTGCTTCTCACGAACACCTCGTTCTCCTTGCTCCAACTCCTATGTTGATCCCCTTCCTTGATTGTATTCCCTCAATGTTGATGTTTTTTTTCTGTCCTCACTCTCTTTTCTCAAAATATCTCCCCTGTCTCCTTTCAGCTTCATCCAGGCCTTACACGTGGCTCCTCAATCTGCCTCCCAGCTCTGACGGTTCTCCTGGGCGACACGTGTTCTGCTTTTGGGATAAGATCTGAAAATTGCTGAGATCCTGTCTGCTGTGGTCCCGGATGATCTTCATTAGAGTTTTGGCCATGCTACTCCTATGCTGCGACATCATATCAGTCTTTCTCGCTTCTGTTATGCTCCAGCATAATGAGACATGTGATACTATTCAAACAATTCCTTTCGCAAAACTCAAAGTTAACACAATACTACTAAATAAACCCGAATTTGAAATGTTAACTAAACAACCTATATTTAGTTACTTATCCTATAAAACAATCCTAATTTAGCACATAATTAACTAGACTAGACATAAAATAATAACTCTTTAAGAGAGTTATCAGACGCCCATAAGTTCTGCGAATTCCACAATGATCATGGTCATACCACCGCAGATTGCCGAGCCCTGCGCCTAGAAGTGGTTGAGCTATTGAAGAAAGGGCTCCTATCTGAATACTTGTCGGATCGTGGGAAAAGGACGTGGACTCGGGAGAAGCGAGTCGATGAGTCAGGACCATCCAAGGCAAACAAACCCAGATCTCTGCAGTCAGTCTGCACTATCAATTGCATCACTGGAGGGTCAGAGATTAGCGGCATCACAAGATCCGCCACCAAGAAATCCAGGCGATTAATCTGAGAGGAGGCTGCGGCCCCGTGCAGAAACCCAGATCATCATCCGATCGAGTTCACCAGCAAAGAAGCACCGGGGCTGAGCCATCCTCACGATGATGCCCTAGTAATCTCTCTGCTAATTTCGAACTGCCTAGTAAAGAGGATCTTGGTTGACAATGGGAGCTCGGCAAACATATTATTCCTGCATGCGTTGAAAGAGATGAAGATCCCCGAAGGGAAGATAGTCCGATCACAGACCCCCATAATTGGTTTCAACGATGGCGTCCAGATGATGATCGGAACCGTAATGCTACCTACGTACTGCGGAGGAGCACATCATGACGTGTCCTTCATGGTCATTGACGCCCCCAGTGCCTACAACGCCCTATTGGGACGACCTTGATTACACCAGCTGAAGGCGGTGCCCTCGATGTTCCATCAAGTGGTCAAATTCCCGACCCCTGGGGGAGTTTGTACGATCTGGGGCGAACAGAATGCAGCCAAGGAGTGCTACTATGCGAGCTTCAAGGCCGTATGCGTTCAACAGCTTGAAGAGACCGAGGAAGTCGGACTTGACCCGACCGATCCAGAGAAGAAGATAAACATCGGCGGCGGATTGGACCCAGAAGTCCAAGCACAGTTGATCGAGTTTCTCAGCTCGGAGAAAACTACTTTCACATGGTCCCACAAGGATATGGTGGGAATCGATCCAGAGATAATGACACATCAATTACAGGTCGATCCTAATCATAGACCCGTGCAACAAAGAAGAAGAAAATTCCCAGCCGAAAAGAACGACGCAGTTAATAAAGAGATACAAAAGTTGTTGGGCATTGGATCCGTAAGGGAAGTAAAATATCCGACATGGCTTGCTAACGTCGTGGTAGTAAAAAAGAACAACGGAAAGAATAGAGCCTGTGTGGATTACACGGAACTCAACAAAGCGTGCCCTAAAGATCCGTACCCGCTACCGCATATCGACTGCATCGTTGATGCAACCGCAGGGCACGAACTGCTAAGTTTCATGGACACATTTTCAGGGTACAATCAAATCCTGATGCACCCCGAAGACCAAGAAAAAATTGCCTTCATGACAAACAAAGGAATCTACTGCTATAAGGTGATATCGTTCGGGCTTAAAAATGCGGGGTCGACATATCAGAGGCTCGTGAACAAAATGTTCGAACCACTTATAGGGAAGACAATGGAGGTATACATTGATGACATGTTGGTAAAATCAAAGGAATCCAAAGATCACGTGCATCATCTACGACAGGCTTTCGAAGTGCTCAATAAGTATCGAATGAAGCTAAACCCAGCAAAATGCACCTTCGGAGTAGCCTCTGGAAAATTCCTAGGCCACATAGTGACTCACAGAGGAATCGAGGCTGATCCCTCGCAGATAAGGGCCGTAAAGGGGATCGCACATCCGCGGAGTCCGAAAGAGGTTCAAAAGCTCACGGGCAGATTAGCAGCCCTCAGCCGTTTCATTTCAAGATATTCCGACCGAACGCACAAATTCTTTCAAGTGCTTTGGAAAGGAAAAAAATTTGAGTGGACAGACGAGTGCGCAAGAGCACTCGAGCGCTTAAAAGATTATCTAACCAGCCCGCCACTCCTATCTAAACCCGAGAAAGCGGAAACCCTGCTACTCTACCTGTCGGTATCCGAGCACGCACTTGGAGCAGTGCTAGTCAAAGAAATAAATAGAAAGCAACATCCCGTGCACTATGCGAGCAAGCCGATGCTCGACGCCGAGACAAGATACAAAGCACTGGAGAAACTAGCATTAGCACTAGTCACAGCATCGAGGAAACTACGACCCTACTTCGAATCACATCCCATCAAGGTGGTGACCTCCTATCCATTGCGAACTGTCTTTTCAAAGCCGAGCTTGTCTGGTCGACTATTGAAATGGGCAGTGAAAATTGGAGGCTATGGCCTTGAATTCGAACCACGCACCACGATCAAGTCACAAGTATTGGCAGATTTTGTAGTTGAGTTCACGGCAGGGCTACAATTAGATGCGGAAAAGGAGGTTGCGAGCTTGGAAGTCGGCGAAGCAGCTAAAGAGCCATGGATTCTCCAAGTAGACGGATCAAGTAATATGCATGGCAACGGAGCCGGCATCAGACTACATAGTCCATGGGGGGAATTATTTGAAAGAGCTATCCGCCTTAACTTCGAGGCAACGAACAGCGAGGCAGAATACGAAGCATTAGTTCGAGGAATGTAGCTCGCAAAGGAACTAGGGGCTCGCCGCCTACAAGTGCATGAAGATTCACAATTAGTGATAATGCAAATGGAGGGCCACTTCCAGGTCAAAGAACCACGACTCCAGAAATATTGCACCCTTGCGCGAGAAATACGGAAAGAATTCGATGAGTGCGAAATAAAACACATTGCGCGAGAAGAGAACGCAGAGGCCGATGCACTAGCAAACATAGCCTCTACTAAAGTAAGTAAGCAGGGCAAGCCAATCATCATAACTTGGGCCAAAGAGCCAGCCACACACAGGGCCACAGAAATCATGCCCGAGGACAGAACCGAAGCCGTGCGCCTCACCAGAGCAGCGGCAAAATATACAATCTATAACGAAAACTTATATCGGCGATCTGTTGAAGGACCATTGCTCAAATGCCTCGACCCTACCGTAGGGCAGGTCGTCCTAATGGAAATACATGAAGGTGACTGCGGAAGCCACCAAGGGGCTCGATCATTGGCGCACAAAGTTATATCGACAGGATTCTACTGGCCAACTGTAGGGATTGTATACAGAAAGCATAAATGATTAAGTGTTTGTATACTGGCCTTCATTTATGTGTTACATCAACAATTCTCGCTATCTGATAAATGTGAACATACAACGAACTATAATATCCTTTTATCTCGTAGATAGGGATGACCATATGGTGTGTAGGAGATCACAAAGGATCATATGGTTCGTTTGACCTAGCGAGATATAAACAGTATCACAGCTGAGACGGTCCCTGGATAGGCTGTCGGTCTAAGCTGCAGCACATCGGTTTATAAGTGGGCTTATCCTAGCTACTTGATGTGTCGG
>JAPKLW010001423.1:74702-119789 GCA_026898455.1 Plectranthus barbatus | reverse complement strand
GGGGGGTAGAGAGAAAAAATAATATATTATATATATAATTTTTGTGAGTGGGTCGGTTTCTTGGACTCTTGGGTACCGATCCATTCACATGAATAAAAAAATATTTTTGTTTTACTTTTTGATTTTGTTTTGATTGTGGTCGGTGTTGGGTCTGTGTCTGTCGGACTATGACACAGACCCGACATCGACCTTCTCTTTCCTCAATAAAAATATATTTTAATCAAAATATTTCAGTCAACTTTATTTTCTTTGAAAAAATTTATAACAAAATTCTGAAAAAAAAAATGTCAGAATAATACAGTGGGTATTTTTTGAATGTATATAATATTTTGGGTATTTTCATAATATAGTGAAAATGAGTATTAATAAATTTCACTCTTTGAATATAGTACTTCTTGACCATTGAAAAAAAACTGTTTGTTATTTTTCAATTAATTTCTAAATATATTTTATAATAGAGATATTTCAAATCATTCCCGAGAGAGATTCAAATATGGTAAATAGGAGAAAATACCCTTAACTATTTACATTTTCGAAAAATACCACAATCTATTTTTATAAGTTAAAAATATCTCAATCTTTACTTTCATTTATAAATTATACCCTGATTTATTGATAATTTGGAGAAATACTTCAATGTATTACTATTAGTTAAAATACCCAATCTTTAATTTCGTTTATGAATTATACCAACACAATAATTATTATTGGTTCACACAAAAATATCAGTCAAAACAACTATCATAGTCCGTGTTAAATTTAATGTACCAAACAATTAATATTTGTTATATATTCAATTAAATTTATCTCTGAAAAGTATTTAGAACTTCATGTTATGGTCTTTTTTTTTTGTTCCTTTCGATTGCTTGAATTCCTTATGTAACACCCCTCATAAAATATTAAATGTAATTATCGAATTCCCGATATTTATATTTTGCTATCAATTTACTTTGGGAAATTATTATTTTAGCAATATTTCTTGCCACATTTATTTTATTGAAAGGCTTAATTAATATTGATTAATTATTTGGGTCACCGACATTTTTGTATCGGAATAATATTGATCGATAAATATTCGTAGATCGACGAAATATCACGGTCTCCCGTGCAATGACGCGAAGAGATGTGGAGTTGACGTGAGGTGATGTTAAAGTGATCGATGTGACAATCGAATGACAACCACTTTTACATTTTTTACTTTTGGTAATTCCAAATTTACCCTCACATCCCTTCTATAAATATAACCTTCCCCTCACTCCACCACTTTTACTCTCTCTCTCAAAAATTCTCTAGAGATTTTCCGGCGAGCTCCAGCGAAGCTCCGACGAGGTTCCGACGAAGGGTTTTCAAGGTAAAACCATACATTTTCAGAATCCTCCCTTCGTTTTCTTTCCATTTTCAACCTTAGATTTCCATTCCTTTTTGTTTTGAAGCGAGAAATCGAGAAATCAAGTGTTGATCAAGCTCACAAAAGTTTAATAACGTCAAGGAGGTATAAATCGAACCTCCCTCTAGCTATTTTGTTGATTTAAACATGTTATGGTTTATGCCCTAGTTTATGAATGTCATGATCTAGGCTTGATTTTGAGTTTATGTTTATGTATGCATGTTTAGCATGTTGTATTATGAGCCTAGAAATGATATATCGACCTAGTAATCGAGTTTTGGTTATTTTGAAGCATTTTTGGTATATTTGCTTTATTTGGGTATTTTGAGGTTTTGCTTCGATACCAACATGTTTTGGTGTTTAAATACATGTCTAGACTCGTTATAATTGTTAGGAAACCATTTGGTGTTGTTATAAATCGATTGGACGAGCCCGGATAACCGTTTGAGCAAAAAATAAGAATTTCCGCCGAAAGGTATGCAGCCTCTATTTCGATCGATTTAAGGCTTGCATCGGTCGACGCGGCCGTATCGGTTGATATGAGAGATATGTCGATCGATATGTTTGTCTCGGTCAACGTGGAAGCCACGTCGGTCGACACAGAACCCTCGCTTGATTTTTTTCCGTCGACCACTCGTATTGACACACGATCCGTATCGGTCGACACACTTGTGTCGGTCGATACACATTCATCCCGGTTGATGCATGTATATCGGTCGATACCCATCTATTTTGGTCGACACGACCACGCCGATCGACATACACTCTGTGTCGGTCGACACAGAGTGCATTCTCTAATTTTTTATTTTTCTTTCTTCGATCAATTCGACTTATCTTCGATATCATTTGACACCTCTTTTATCAAACAACATTGATAACTATTCCTTTCTTTCTCACCCTCTTTGAAACCTTTTTAAATTCAAACCAACTTCAATTATTCAATTCGATTAACCATAACTTAATATTCTTTTGAAATGACTTGATGAGTTCTCATACTCTCAAGCGATGTACGATGATTCGTAATTGATTATGAAATTCTTTCAATCATATTCTTCGAAGTAATGTTCCATCATTTGACAAAGTCTCGTATTTGTTCAATTAAGTTGAACCATGAACTTTCATTGTGAGTTTACGCTCGGTATTAAATCACGAGCTATTAAATTAGCATTTGACTGCCTTGTTCGTCAAACCAAATTATTGAATCATTCTATCGTATCCTTATCCGGTGGCTCAACGTGAGAAGTCCAAGATCGATTTAGAGTCTAGAACTGTTTTGATGTGTCATATTACAGATAATCTAGTATCCTTGAGGATTAACTCGTATTCCTTACGTCATAGGAAAGGGCAAGGAAATGATCGACAACTAGAGAAATCACTTGCAACCACACCAACTAAGGTGGGCTTTCTTTTACCCCTATATTGTGGGCCAAAATAAAATAAAAAGGATGTTTTCTTTTCAAAGAAATCACGCATGAAATGGAAATGTTTTGTTTTAACTGTTTTGTCATTGCCTACTGTTTTGTGTTTGCTATATGTTCTCTTTGTGGGGGAACCCCACACAGAGAAGAACATTATACGTAGGAACGTGAATGTTGACTACGCGTATTGCGAGTCTCTAACGATCGTTCCCATTTGGTATGAAAAGATGTCATGGGTTAGTGTACTATGATGCTATCATGTTAAGGGGTCGCACCCTACATGGACTAACATTGTGACTGTGGTTGGTGGCCACCTCCCAGTCACATGTATTTGCAGATAGTGTAATTGTTGAAAGCGCGCTTAAAAGCATAAAATGTTTTGGTGCCATGGGAGGATTTCAATTATAAAATCCCATGTGCAACCCTCTTTAAAGTGCATGACAAAATTATATATGTATGTTTTCGGGCATGTGTTCACTAAGTACAAATTGTACTTAGCCCCTCACATTATTTCTAAAATACTCACGTTAAAAGAAGATTTGAAGCAAGAGTACGAGGTAGCAGAGGAGTGGAGCTGAAGACTCATATTTTGTAATAGTAAGATGCGGAAGTGTTATCTTCGTATACATACTTCCTTGATAACTTTCCGCTGCTAGACTCAATGTCTTTTGTTAGACTTTTGTTATCATCAATCTTGTTAAAACTCTGATATTTGGTTTACTCAAGAAGCCAAGATTCCTTCTTGAGGAGGCACCCTTTATTATCTTTTGCATAACTTGGGATAAGTGTGATGATTTCTATATTATTCGCTTGAACTCTTCTTATTGAGTGATATCTCAAGTGCAAGTCTCGTACCCGATGTGCCTCATTTCTTATTTTATGTCATGTTATTAAATCGGAGCGTGACACCTTATTTTTTCTCTCAATATGTGTTTTGACGTGTGATCTTGTATCGAAATGTATACGCCTTGGTTAGGATTGGATGTTACACCAACCGAATGTAACAAAAAAAAAATAGAACATGAAGTTTAAATACTTTTCAGAATATATAGCAAATATTGATTATTTAATACATTAAATTTAACACGGAAGAAAATAGTTGTGTTGGCTGTCATCTTTGTATGAGCCAATAATATTTCTCATTTTGGTATAATTTCTAACGAAATTAAAGATTGGGGTATTTTTAACTAATATTAATACATTGGGTTATTTTCCCAAAATATTAATAGATCAGAGTATAATTCATAAATGAAAGTAAAATTGGGATATGTTTAATTTATAGAAATAGATTGAGGTATTTTTTTGAAAACATCAATAATTTAGGGTATTTTTCCCTATTTACCCATTCAAATATCTATTTCTTTCTTTAATCGTTTGAAAAAAAAAATACACCCTCCGTCCCGAGTAAATTGCCCACATTTCTTTTTTTGTCTGTCCCACAATATTAGTCTACTTTTCTAAAATAACAAATTTTTCACACTCATCAATAAAATATTAATCACACTACTACCCAGTGCCACTCACATGCAATGGTTATCGTGTCCGGTCAAATGTGGACAATTTGACCGGGACAGAGGGAGTAATAGATAATAAATCTTCTAACTAGAGTAGTATATTTTCATATCTTGTAGAATATATTTTTCAGCTTGTTTGTTCCTACATTCACTCATTTTGTACTTTATATATTCTCATCAATAATAGTTACTAATTTGAGCCAAATATTATAAACTCCATCATGGTATCTACTGTATAGTATATTTTCATATATTGTAGAACATATTTTTCAAACCGGATTACAAAACGTATTGAATCGCTTGACCCGGCTAGCCGATTAACTTTATTATCACTTTTCTCAGTAAAAAATTACAACGATATTTTCTTTTCAAAAAATTGCATTAACATAAATTTCACACATATGAACTTAGATGTCTAAAAAATCGGTTTACAAGAGGTATTTATAAGCATCTTCGACCCTCGAGCGTTTCCTATTTTTTCACCAGGTTGTAATAAATGAGTCGCCTGATCTTCTGCGCACGTTTCTAGTTGTTTTCCCGAGGGCTCCGCGATCGTAACTCCCTCTCATTTAATAGCTTCTCTCGACCGTTGAGCAGTTCGCACGATTCATCTAACATCTTTACCCCTCAAATCGAACTACTCTTAACTTGATCGAATTGTCTTCAGTCAAGCTGCTTTATACGAACTCGTTTAGTCGAATTGTCTTTCTTTTCGAACTACTTTTCTTGGGCCGCTCTGCTCCCTTCTCCCGCAAAACAACTTGTGGACTGTATATTTGGACCCGTAATTGGGCCGCCTATTATCGAGCCCCCAACAATTATATTTCGTCAACCTTTATTTCCTGCTTTGTTCGGGTCATAAGTTTCCGGGGTCCTACAAAACGAACCTCAACAATATACAAAAGCCAAAGTAGCATTAAATACGGTAAATAACTTACTCTCATCATAAAAAGGGATAGTTGTAGAATTATTGAGTTTATTGTGGATTTTTTATTTTTTATTTTTCAAAAAAAATATGAATCGTTTCAACTATCTTCTCATAATCTATTTCATAATGAGTGAGGGATTAAAATATTGATAGCGGCAGTAAAAATAATTGGAGGTAAAAATGATTGGGGTGAAAGTGAAAGTAGGTCCACAAACTAAAAAAGGAATAATTCCAGAAATAGTTGATGTTGGATCGTAATGATAGTAGTGCAAAACCAGCCATGAATCACTCTCTTTCGCTATGGCCAACTTTTATTTCTCTCCGGCCATTCTCTCTCCCTCGCCTTCTCTCTCTCTCTCTCTCGTCCGCATCGATAACATTAATATTATGTTCATCACTCTCTCTTCCTATTTTCCGCCGCCTTCTTGACGACGCTATCACCCCCTCGACGGAGTGGAAACTCGACCCCGCCGTCAATGGGTCGTGATTTCCGCATGTCCCTCAGCCTTCCCAGCGCTCCCTCCTCTCCCCCAACACCTTCAGAGCCCGCCAACCAGCACCACCACCTCTCCGACCTCTCCTCGCCCTTGGGCAATATCGAAGGCCTCGACCGAGATGAGCTTCGCGAAGCTGCCTACGAGGTTTTCTTCACCGCCTGCCGCTCCTCGCCGGGATTCGGCGGTCGGAGCGCCCTCACGTACTACAATTCCATCGACGCCGGCGATGCATATGGCTCAGGCCCTGGGTCGCCGGGCAAACACCCGGGTGTGGGAATGGCGGTGACTAGCCGGATCAAGAGGGCGTTGGGGCTGAAGATGTTCAAGCGCTGCCCCTCTTCACGGCGGACCAACTCTTGCGGAGCAGTGCCGATGCCGTCGTCACCGACTAACTCGGGCTCCGCAAGCCCGAGGCTGGGGTTCACGGCGCCGCACACGGCGAGAATGAGAAGGCCGCTGACGTCGGCGGAGATTATGAGGCAGCAGATGAAGGTGACGGAGCAGAGCGACAATCGGCTGAGGAAAACTCTCATGAGAACTCTAGTTGGTCAAGTACGTATCCATAAAATGTGTTGCACTTGCATGCATGCTTGCAAATAATGCATTCCCAATTTCATTATTTAAAAAATTGAACACAGATGGGGAGGCGCGCAGAAACAATAATCCTGCCGCTAGAGCTGCTCCGCCATCTAAAACCGTCGGAATTCAGCGACGCCAATGAATACCACATGTGGCAGAGGCGGCAGCTGAAAATACTAGAGGCCGGCCTTCTACTTCACCCTTCAATTCCACTAGACAAACAAGATGCCTTCTCCGTTAAACTCAGGGAAATTCTCGAATCCTCTGAGCAAAAAGCGGTCGACACCGGCAAGAACTCCGTCACCATGAGGGCTCTCTGCAACTGCGTCGTCTCGTTAGCATGGCGGAGCCCTGACGGTGGCAGCACCGACGTGTGTCACTGGGCCGATGGCTACCCCCTTAATATCCACATCTACACATCCCTGCTGGCCTCTATTTTCGACTCCAAAGAGGAGACCATGGTGTTGGATGAAGTCGATGAGCTCATTGAGCTTATCAAGAAAACATGGTCGACGTTGGGAATCAACAGATCGGTGCACAATCTCTGCTTCACTTGGGTGCTTTTCGAGCAGTTCGTGGTGACGGGGCAGGTTGAGCCTGATCTTCTCGGAGCATCTTTCGCGATGCTCACTGAAGTAGCAAGCGATGCTAAGAAATCTGATCGAGAAAATAATTATCTGAAAATTCTTGCTCGGATTCTTACCGCCATGAAGAAGTGGACAGAGACGAGGTTGCTCGATTACCATGCCAATTTCAACAAGGAAACACTCGGCCTAATGGAGAACATGCTTCCCCTGCTTTTCTCCGTGACAAAGATCTTGGAAGAGGATGTTCCAGCTTATGTCGTTTCAAGTCAAGAAAAGGGAGAAAACGGCGATGAATCCACTGGAAATAGAGTAGATCATTACATCCGTTCATCCCTAAGCAATGCTTTTGCCAAGGTTTGTTTTAATGCATAACAAACTGTCATTGTTTCTCCAGCAATGCATAATACTGTTGTTATTCTTGTCTCGAAAGATGGTGGAAGATGAAGGCGCGGAGGGGGTGATCAACGGTGAGGTTCACGAGGCAAGCGAGATGCTGCTGAAGTTAGCTAGGAAGACCGAAGAGCTAGCCGTGAAGGAGAAGGATATTTACAGTCCTCTTTTGAAGAAATGGCACCCCGTCGCTGCTGGAGTCGCTGCAGTAACGCTGCATACGTGTTACGGGACGCTGTTGAAGCAGTTCCTAGAAGGGAAATCTCCATTGTTGAATGAAACTGTGGTGGTGATGCAGAGGGCCTCAAAGCTCGAGAAGGGTCTAGTCCAGCTGGTGGTTGAGGACTCTGTTGAATGTGAAGATGGGGGTAAGGCCATTGTGAGGGAGATGACTCCTTACGAGGTGGACACTGTCATTCACAAACAAATGAAACAGTGGATTCAAGAAAGGCTGCACAAGGGGAAGGAGCATATCTCGAGTGCTAAACAAACTGAAGTAAGACTGAAACACATTCATTACCTTCATTTTCTTTCTTGAGATTTTGATGAATGGATATTGCTTTCGTTGCAGACTTGGAACCCCATGTCCAAACACGAACCGCATGCTCATTCAGCTGCAGACCTGGTTACCTTCGCCAAAGAAGCCATCGAGAATTTCTTCGATATTCCAATCACCATAACTGAGGCCTCATTCCATTATCTCGTCGAAGGCTTGCAAAGTGTTTTCCGCGAATACATTGCATTTGTTGCATCATGCGGTGAGAATGATGATTACCATCATCAATATAGATGTCTTGTTTTTATGCCATTTCTCTTTCTTCATACGCATTATTCTTCTTGATTTTTTCAGGATCGAAGCAGAATTACACGCCTACACTTCCTCCACTAACACGGTGCAGCCGCGACTCAAAGATCTTCAAGCTTTGGAAGAAGGCAGCCTGCAGCGTTGGAGTGGACGACATGAACCAGATGCTGGTCGGAGACGGCAACCAGCCTCGCCCAACCACGAGCCGTGGGACGCAGCGGCTCTACATCAGGCTCAACACATTGTATTACCTAATAACGCAGCTGCAATCCTTAGACAAGATGATCTCCGCCTCTCCCAAAATCCTTCCCAGCAAAAAAGCCAACTCGAAAAGAAAAGCACCATCAAGCTCTCACTTCGAGAGCAGTTTAACTACCTTGCAACTAGCATGCCACCACGTGTCCGAGGTGGCAGCTTATCGACTGATTTTCTTGGACTGCAACTCTGCTTTCTACGGAAGCCTATACATCGGCGGGGTAGCTCATTCACGGATTGATCCGGCCCTGAGAATGCTGAAGCAGAACCTCACTCTCTTGTGCGCAATAGTTACCGAGCGAGCTCAGCCGACGGCTCTGAAGGAAGTGATGAGGGCATGCTTTGAGGCATTCCTCATGGTTCTTCTAGCAGGAGGCAGCAAAAGGATGTTTTGCAGGCTGGATCATCCGGCAATAGAAGAGGATTTCGAGCAACTGAAACGGCTGTTCTGCGCCGGTGGAGAAGGCGTGATGGTGGAGGATGTGGTTGAGAGGGAATCTGAGGTGGTTCAAGGGGTGGTGGCGCTCATGGAGAAGTCGACTGAGCAATTAGTTGAAGACTTCAGCAGTGTGGCCAGTGAGGCAAGTGGACTAGGCGATGTGGGACAGAAAATCCCGATGCCGCCGACGACAGGAAAGTGGAACCGCTCTGATCCAAACACTATATTGAGAGTGCTTTGTGCTAGGAAAGATCGAGCTGCTAATCACTTTCTCAAGAAAACATTCCATTTGGCTAAGCCTAAGAGGGGAGGGACTGGTATTAGACTAATCTGAGATCTGCATTCTTGTTTGATTTTTCTCATTTCTTTCTTTTGAAACAAATTGTGCACTCAATTCATGTCACAGAATTAGAGGGGAGGGGTAATGTAAATAAGATCGATTTCATTGGATATTTCATGTACACACTGTAGTGGTATGCTGAGAGAGAGAGATATATAGTGGTTTGAGAGATTTTTTTGTCTTTTTTCTTTCTTTTTTTCATCAAGCTTTTACCTTTATTTTTCATGCACTAAACAATATTGTTTGTATTCACATAGTAGTAGGTTGGACTGGAAAGAAAGATACATTGATTTTTTCCAAAAGCTTCACCTTGTTATCTTCTATTATAGATTCCACCTATTTTCTCAACCACAAAATGTAAATACTCAATGCAGAATAGAAGAGAGAAACATGTCAATTTGTTCATGAATCTTCAACAACGCCTTGTCTTGATCCCTCCAGCTCTTCCCTGAGCACCCTCATGGAATCAGAAACCTCGGCCTTATACACATAATACCTGACGACAGCTAGAAAGAAGATGAAGTTGATGAAGTTCAATATGGCAAAGAATGCATAGTAATAGTCTAGATGAGAGGCGTTGAGGTTGTTCCTAATCCACCCCTCATGCCCATCACCCTTGGTGATGCGCGAAACGGTCGATAGCAGGAAGCTACTGATGAAGTTCCCTGCTCCGAGGCTGGTCATAGACAACGCCGTTCCTAAGCTCTTCATGCTCTCCGGCGCCTGGTCGTAGAAAAACTCAATCTTGGCCACTTCCAAGAATGCGTCAGCAGCTCCCATCAGTATAAACTGAGGCAGCAAAACAAAGATGGATAAAGGGACTGGATCTCCATTCTCAACCAGCTCATTATCCCTCGCTACTTGAATCCTGTGCCTCTCGGTGAGCGATGCCACCACCATGATGACGATGTGGAAGATCATGCCTATTCCCATTCTCTGTAAGAGGGTGATCCCTCTTGGATTCTTGGTCCATTTCTGCACGAGTTTCACGAAGAAACGGTCGTAGAGCACCACGGATATGAGCATGGACAAAGTCACGAATCCGGCTAGACTCGCCGGAGGGATCATGAAGCCGCCTAAGTTTCTGCGTAGAGTGGTTCCCTGCTTCACAAAGAGTGTCCCCACTTGCGCTATCATTGTGCTGGGCACGAATGTGGCTACCAAAATGGGGATCACTCTTAGCATTTGCTTGGTTTCTTCCACTTGAGTGACTGGGCATAGCATCCACGGGCTGGCTGAGCTCGTTCTCACACATGCTTTGTTTAGAAACCTACAAAATATCATCAACTCATTGTAAAAATGAATTCTATCATTCAATGTTAACGAAATTAAAGAAAAGCAACACAAACCTCAAGGAAGGAGTGGAATCAATCCGATACTTTCCTTTCTTGGCATAAACTCCCAAATCAAGTTCAAACAGCTCTTTAGGGTCAGACGGGACGGGCACCCTCCATTTTCTAAGGGCAGCCACGATGACCCTAGCCATCCTAGTGAACGGGCTGCCCGTGGGCAGCTTGTGCCGGTAGAATGGAGTTCCGGCCAGAAATATGAGTATGGAAATAGCAAGTCCGATCGTAGGGAGGCCGTAGCCAAGGGTCCACCCCACATTATCTTGGATGTATACCAACACCGTGTTTGCAAACAATGTGCCAAAGAAAATGCTGAACATCCACCAATTGAAGAAGGAGAGTTTGTGGGCTTTCTCTTTCGGGTCGAACTCGTCGAACTGATCCGCCCCGATTGTGGAGATGTTGGGCTTGGTCCCACCTGTGCCCAGTGCTAGTGTGTAGAGCCCCCCGAAGAAGACGGCTAGCTGGAGCGACGTCGGCTTCTTGCAGCTCAGCCCACTCGGGTCGGAGCATGGGCTCGGTTTCAGTGGGTGTATGGATACTGCCAGAGTTATGAGAGACATCCCCTGTTTCACAAAGATATTATTAATATTAATTTTTTAAATGGAAATATTTAAATTTTTTTAAAAAAAAATTAATTTTGTAGATATGTTTTGGAAAAAGTGTGTGAAGAAATTAATGAATTGGACTATTTATGTGGCAAAGTCAATCTTGTATTCTGTGGACAATTCTAATTGGAAATGTGGAGCAGTGGACCTTGGACTAGTCCAAATTGTCAATTATGTCCACATCATTTAATTATTTTTATGATATTTATTTTATTTTTATAAATTATATAGTAATGAATCAATGTGAGATATTTAATACATACGGAGAGATAAATGGCACTGGCAATGAGGAAAGTCCAGTAGCGGCCTAGGAGGGCATCGGCAACGTATGCGCCCAACATGGGAGTCATCCAAATGGTTCCAACCCAATTGGTGACGTTGTTGGCCGATTGAACCGTGCTTTGATGCAATTTCTTCGTCAAATATATGAATAAATTAGTGGATATACCATAGTAGGCCATACGCTCGAACACTTCGTACACTGCATATATATAAATAAATAAAATAAACAAGTGTACATATATATCAAATTGATTAGACATTAAATTAAATTATGGGACAACCTTCGAGACGACAAGTTGCATATAATTTAGCATATTGTATGATATGGGTTTTCATAAATACCCGCTGGTTGGGGGTAGATTTATATTAGTTAATAGTGGCATGGCTTTCGATGTTTGACAACTAAAAATTAATTGAATGATGCAACGTGTAATTGATTATTGAGGTTGCGGATTAGATGAAAGATGGTAGGGTAAAAACTTTGAATAATTGTACGTGAAATAGATGCAATAGTTTGGGCTGATTTTAATGTTGTGGTAAATGGGTATGGTTGGACCGGTGGGTTGACTTCAATGAGCTTGCCTACCCTAATCAATCGTATTCACACAACTATGAAAAAAAAAATGCAACTCAGCTAACTAAAACTAAGGTGAGATGTCTAACCAAAATATGCACAAAAACTGAAACAAGACAGAAAAGAAACGCAAACGATTTCTCACCCAACTTGCTACTAACAATACCAAACCAAGAATTGATGGATTCCAAGAGGTGAAGAAAGAAACTAGGAAGATTTGGCTGTAATATTTGATGACCGGAGACAATAGCATAGACCACCTTATAATAGTAAGACATTCCTCGGATAATATCCAAACTGGTCGATCGGAGAAAGAAAAAAAAAAAAAAAAAAAGTAAGTGTGAGAGTGATATATATTACCGACGACGAAGAAACAAGCAGTCCATCCACCTCTCTTGGATCTAAGAACTGGGTTGCCTTTGAGATCGACTGTTCCATCTTGTGTGTATCCGTTG
This sequence comes from Plectranthus barbatus, assembly GCA_026898455.1. Classification (NCBI taxonomy): domain Eukaryota; kingdom Viridiplantae; phylum Streptophyta; class Magnoliopsida; order Lamiales; family Lamiaceae; genus Plectranthus; species Plectranthus barbatus. The sequence continues at coordinate 107,382 of JAPKLW010001423.1, read as the reverse complement.
CTGCTGCTTTCTACTTCCATTTCTGCACCCATTTTCTTTCTGCTTCAACTCTTTGTCTCAAGCTAGCCTTCGAGATTTGGGCCCTTTTATTGACTTCTTCGTATGACAGGCCTTTAATTTGTTTTTTTTTTTTTTTTTAAATTAAATTTTTTGTTTTAAATAATTAATCAACTAAATTAATGTTTAGGGATGTAGAATAACGAATTATTAATGATAATAGTAAGAGTTAGAAGAATACCAGAACTGTACTCGGCCCTAACTATTTTCTAAATCTATATCTATATAAATATAAAGAGTTGGTCTCCTGAGATACGGTCTCATCATTTTTTTTTTATTGTGAGACGGATCTAAATACATCATTTCAATAAATTAAATATATCATTTCATTCTAAAAAATTACATTATTTGCAACAAAGAAATATATCATTTGCAATAAAAAAAATACATCATTTCATTAAATTCGTCTCACAATAAAAATAGTGAGACATCATTTACAATAAAGAAACACATCATTTCATTAAATTCTTCTCACAATAAAAATGATGAGACCATCCCATCTAAGAATTTTCCAAATATAAAAATTTATATAAGCATAACCCTCCTAAAAATGTTCACATGTCCATTGTGGGCACGTATTAATCTACTCCACCACCAATGTAATATTGCCTCATCATCCGATGAACACATTAACATATCCATAGTGGATAGGTGAGCATTTATGTAACCCCTCTAAATATTTTTTTCAAACACTACAAAAATAGCTCTAGAATAAATAAAGAAAAAATGAATGCATAGTATTTATTTAGTAAAATGTATATATAGTAAGTCAATATCCATATAATTAACAAATATAGTCATGTAATAAAAACGTTTAGCACAAATCCCGCAAATAATCCACTTACCAAAATATCATTATCAAATGTCATGGTAAAATCTCATTATAAATATATATTCTATATATAAATACATAAAAGAAAATCTGTTCAAATCTATTTTCCCTACCACAAATAATATCACACAATTATGAAAATGGATTATTATTTCCTAATTTAATTTTGGATAATTTACAAAATAAGGCAAGCAATTGATGACGTTAAATGTGTGAAGAGATGACAAATTGATGTTTATTGACATGAGAGTGACACGTGGAAGAAAATGATAAAATTCAAGTTGTAAAATGTAAGTGAGCCTGGCCACTTGATTTTTGTTTGAATCTACACAAGAAAATTATTCAATTCGCGGCAGCTTTTATGGAAATTAAATTTATCAAAGTGTGAATGTTTTTGTTGAACAAGAATTATAAAAAGATGGCGTAAATGAAGAAATTAGAATTGTATATATATTCGAAATTTTGCATTACTCACGCTGTACATGGCATTGACCATGATACTGACTAATATAGTACTGAGTCGTTTTCCTTCTAGATTAAATATAAAATATAAATATTGTGTATAAAAAAGTAAATAAATAAATTAAACTAGATTTCATGATTTAATTGATTGGTGCATATCCAATTCCGAATGAGATTAATCAATAGGGAATATAGCGTTGCGTCTCAACTCTTAATAATACATAGTTTTTGTGAATTAATTAATGGCGTGGTTTAGGCTGTAGGCAAGTTCTACCCAGAGTTTGCGTTATTTTTTATACTCTTCTCCCAATAAAACATATTTTTGTAAACTACTCAAATATAGACAATTTATACCATAATATAATACTTAAAAAAAAAATCACTACAACGTTGAAGGGAATAAGTTTTCTTGCTTTTCTTAGTTCTGGACATGAACTAAATCTAGTGCTCGTGTGAAAATGTATTTTCATCCAGCTGATGGAGAATTCAAAGATTTTTGTATTATTTGGAACTAACTCATCAACAATTTCTCATCACGTGTTGATATTACATTGACTTTTATTTTTTAATAAAATGCGTTAATTTCAATCTCACCGTATTCAGATGTTTCTATTGTATATCGAATTCATGATCTATTAGATACAGACAAACGCTTTAACAACGCTTTAACCTGAGTTTGAGATAATTACGTGGATGGACTTTTTAGTGAAGCATTGCTTATTTGTCTACTATAGTAAATCCTGACTCATATTCACATGAGTAGTAGGTATCGGTTAGGGGCTGAATTTTTTTAAAAAAAAATAGTATTGTGATCCGACAATTTATGAAATAGTCTCCCTTATGAAGAAGAAAAAATGAATGAAAATAAGGAATAATATGATATAAAGAGGTCGAAGTTAAGGTGAATGTAAAAAATTTGAGTCCCCTACAATTTTTTTTTGGATCTACCACTGATATTTGTGGAGTAAATTTCTACATTTCACAAATAAAATAAGAAATATTATAGCATGGTAATCAAAAAAAAAAAAAAAACTGTATTTTCTTGTAATGCTTTATACTTGCTTTTAAGCATCTTGGTCACAAAAGACCTTCTACTAATATGAGGGTAGTAGACTCTTATATACAAGTAAATTCTGTCTTATTTTTCCAATGTGGGATTTTGGTATTGCCAAACTCAACACTGGTAGAGTTTGGAAATTCCGAAATCAACTTCATGTGCATTAGCAGTCATGTATTTAGGGGTGTAATCGAACCGATCGAGTAGTGTTGTGATCAAGTGTGATTCATTAAGTTTTGAGTCGAGCTTCGAGCTTTTTTATCTAATACTCCCTCCGTCCCGGTCAAATTGTCCACATTTGACCGGACACGATAACCAATACATGTGAGTGGTAGTGAGAGTTAGTGGAATAAATATTTTATTGATGAGTGTAGAAAATTTGCTATTTTAGGAAAGTGGACTAATATTGTGGGACAGACGAAAAAGGAAATGTGGACAATTTACTTGGGACGGAGGGAGTACTTTGATGTTCACAAATTTTATCTAGCTTTAATCGAGCCTAAACGAACTTTATAAATTTAGAATATGTTTTAAATTTTCATTATTATTTTGAAGAAAAAAGTTATTTATTCCAAATTTAATATCATATTCATGTTCAAATTCTTAAAATTTTCATTATTAGAAAAAATTATCATTATTGTTATTCTTAAATCATGAAAATATTATTTTTATAAAAATAATTATTTTATATTTCTTATTAATTTTATCTAACGTGCCTGCTCACGAGTCGAATACTATGATGTTCAAGTTTGGTTTGTTTAATAAACGAGTTTTACTAAACGAACTCAAAAGAGCTTTTAGCGAGTCGAGATTCGAATAGCTGACGAACAGTTTGATTCATTTACACCCCTACATGTATTCGAGGAATCAGTGCTTTGAAATCCAAGTTGATGCCTATGGCGAACATTGCTTTTTTTTTTTTTAATATTCCACATCAGAACTCCTGATTGCAATTTCCATATGTATAAGTATTGCCAAAGTGCTCTTTTGCTTGCAGGAGTTCTTGATAAGAAACTCTTCTCCAAATATAGCAGACACAACATGCACCCTCACATACTTGATTGGTGTAATATGTTTTGAAAGAATGACTCATGAGCTCAAAAGTTAGCAAATTAAATAAAGCATCCCCTATCTCTAGAGTTCCCTGTTGGTGGACAAGTTGAGTTGAGTCTGTGCTGTTGTAGGCGACAACCTTATTCTCTCTTCCGCCACCCTCCTTCTCCCCGCGATGAAGACATCCCCCTATCCCCTCTGATGCCCCCATCCTCTGTCATCGTTGCAGGCGACGATTCTGTGTGGGGAGAAAATATTTGGATAACCAATGAAGGATTAGAACTTAGCCCTTTTTTCCCATGTGTACCGCCAACTTTGAAACGCCTCTTAGCTTCAGTTCTTCGTCATGTGGAGTCGTTGCCGTGGCGGCAGAGGTTTCGCGGTTGGTCGATGGAGGATGGAGCTACTTTTTTCATTTTTTTATTACTAATCATTAATCCAATCCTTAATCAACTAAAAAATATCCCTAATTTTTTTTTTGCATTGGTATATGTGCCCACTAACATGTAGATTATTTAGAAGGGACATAGGGAGTATTTCATATTGACTAGTTAAAAAATGATACAAATCAAACTTATAAGTTCATGATTTTTGTTGGAGTAGTCTCAATATAACTCGAGGATGTAGTTCGAGTGGGTCGAGGAGACTAGTCCGGTAAAGTGGGTCGAGCTGTGTAGGTCGAGGAACTCGAGGAGCAGTTCGAGTTGGATAGATATGGAAAATATATTGTGTATATCTTGTTTCCTTGTTGGACAAGATTTTATCCCTATTGGTATTAGATTTGGATAGGTATAAATCCATTTTAGATAGATTTAGGTTTAAATATATACTACCATATTTAGGTTTTATATTCCTTATGTGATTAGGAATATCTCCCTATATATACCCTTCTCCCCACCAATTGTAATTGTCACATACTTTGTAATTTCTTCACCATAATAAAATCATCAGCGAGGAGGCTTGAAGAGTGGACGTAGAGCTTACGCTCGAACCACTATAATTCTTTGTGTTCTTGTATTTTCTGTTAGTTATTTGTGTCGCAATCGCTTCAATTCACAACAAATTGGTGCGGTGAACGTGGATAGAGAAGGATTGCGATGGGTTCAACCAAGTTCGAGGTGGAGCGCTTCACGGGATCGAATGATTTCGGTTTGTGGAAGTTGAAGATGCAAGCGTTGTTTGTGCAACAAAGCTTGGATGGTGCCTTGAAGGGAGAGGCTGGGTTACCTGACACGATGACGGAACAACAGAAGAAAGATACACTGGCGAAGGCGCATAGTGCGCTGATTCTGAGTCTCGGAGACACGGTGTTGAGGAAGGTGTCGAAGGAGAAAACGGCAGCAGAAGTATGGACCAAACTGGAATCCTTATATATGAAGAAGTCCCTTGCTAATCGGCTCTATCTTAAACAATCGTTGGATTCGTTTAAGATGCAAGAGGGGAGACCGATCAACGAGCAGCTCGACGAGTTCAATAAGTTGATCCTCGATCTGGCAAATATCGATGTGGCGATAGGAGATGAGGATCAGGCATTGATGTTGTTGAGTGCGCTGCCAAAGAGTTATTCGAACTTCAAGGAAGACTTAATGTATGGAAGAGAGTCATTGACCATGGATGAGGTTCAGTCTGCTCTAAGTTCGAAGGAGTTAAATGAGAAGAACGAGGAGCGAGAGAACTCTCATGGAGAAGGCTTGGTGGCTAGAGCGGCTCGAGGAAGTCCGAAGATGAGGAACTCCAACAGGGGAAGTTCAAGGTCAAGGTCGAGGCCAAAGCCAGGATCACAGCCAAAGGTCAAGTGCTTTCTCTGCCAAAAGAAGGGACATATCAAAAGAGATTGTCCGGAGAGGCAGACAAAGCAGGAGCAGAAGCAGCAAGCGGATGTAGTTGTTGTTGAGTAGGAATATGACTCTGGAGAGGCATTAGTGATTTCGAATGAGCGCTCGGAGAGGGAATGGATATTGGATTCAGGTTGTACATTCCACATGACACCTAATAAGTCATGGCTCGAAGGGTTCGAGGAGCAGGAGAACTCGAGTGTTCTTCTGGGTAACAATAAACCATGCAAGGTGGTTGGAATGGGTTCAGTGAGGATTAAGATGCACGATAATACAGAAAGGGTACTTCGAGGTGTAAGGTACGTTCCAGAGCTTAAGAGAAACTTGATCTCTTTGGGGATGCTCGACGAACTGGGTTACACGATCAAGATGGAAGCTGGGACTTTGAAGGTGTGCAAAGGATCCCTGGTCTTGATGAAAGGAGCTCGAAGGAATGGAATATACACTCTGATGGGGAGCACGGTGATCGGGGAGGCTTCGATAGTGACGGTTGACAAGTCAGTACTGTGGCACAGGCGACTCGGTCACGTTAGTGAGAGGGGGTTGCAGGAGTTATCGAAGCAAGATCTGTTGCTCGGGGATAACATCAGAGAGCTGGATTTCTGTGAGAATTGCATCTATGGAAAATCTCACCGGGTAAAGTTTGGGGTAGGTCGAGAGAGAGCTCGAGGAACTCTGGACTACATCCACTCAGATCTATGGGGACCTTCAAGGGTCAGTTCGAATGGAGGAGCGAGGTACTTCATGAGCCTCATTGATGATCACTCAAGGAAGGTGTGGGTCTACATCTTGAAGAATAAGAGTGATGCTTTGGAGACCTTCAAGAAGTGGAAAGTGCTGATCGAAAATTAGACTGGAAGGAAGGTGAAGAGGCTGCGAACTGACAATGGCCTTGAGTATTGCTCAAAGGAGTTCAAGAGATACTGTTCGAAGCACGGTATTGCGAGGCACAAGACAGTGGCTGGAACACCTCAGCAGAACGGATTGGCGGAGAGGTAAAATCAGACGTTGCTGGAAAGAACGAGGTGCATGCTGTTCGGTGCAAAGTTACCCAAGTCGTTCTGGGCAGAAGCAGTGACTACTGCAGCTTATTTGATCAACCGGTGCCCCTCAACTACACTAGGTTTCAAGACACCGGAAGAAATATGGTCTGGTCATCCTCCGGATTTTAGCAACCTTAGAGCTTTTGGTTGCGTGGCTTATGCAAACATCAAAGGAGATAAGCTTGGGGGGAGGGCATTGAAATGCATATTCATTAGGTACCCTGAATGAGTGAAAGGGTACAAGTTATGGTGTCTCGAGCCGGATGTAAGAAAGTGCATCATTAGCAGAGATGTGACGTTCAAGGAGGAGCAGGTTGGAGATCTGGATAAGGGGGCCGGGGAACGGGAAAATATCCTTGAGAAACAAGGTGGTGCTTCGGAGGAACAGTCTGACAAGGTCGAAGGAGATAGATCAATTGCTGAGATTGAGGTGGAGCCGACCAGTGGGTCGAAGAGAGTACCTCAGGTGGATGGCGAGATCGAGGTGGTTCGAGGGTCAGGTGCGCTTCAAGATTATAATCTCACGAGAGATAGGGAACGAAGGCAGATAAAACCTCCCACTCGATTCGGATATGCTGATGTGGTAGCATATGCCTTTGTTATGGCGGAAGAGGTAGAGCTGGATGATACTGAGCCGAAGAGCTATACCAAAGCCATAACTTGTAAGGAGAGGCTCAAATGGCTCGATGCCATGAAGGAGGAGATGGACTCCTTGAGGAAGAATAACACCTGAGAGTTGGTGGATAAGCCGGGGGAGAAGCAATCGATAGTTAGCTGTAAGTTGATCTTCAAGAAGAAACAAGAGGTTTCTGGGGTTAGATTCAAGGCTAGACTAGTTGCTCGAGGCTTCACGCAACGGGAAGGTGTGGATTATGGCGAGGTGTTTGCGCCAGTGGTGAAACAAAGGTCTATAAGGCTGATATTGTCGTTAGTTGCTCGGTACGACATGGAGTTGTAGCAACTGGATGTAAAGACCGCATTTTTGTACGGAGAGCTGGAAGAAAGGATCCTTATGATGCAGCCCGAGGGCTTCGAGGAAGCTGGTAGCGGGGAGAAGGTGTGTCTTCTCAAGAAGTCATTGTGTGGATTGAAGCAGTCTCCAAGGCAGTGGAATAGGCGGTTCGACAAGTTCATGATTCAGCAGGACTTTGTTCGATGCAAACATGACCCATGTGTATATTTTCGAGGTGAAGATATGCAGACTCGAATTTATCTATTGCTTTATGTAGATGATATGCTGATAGCAAGTCGAGATAAGCAATGGATAGCCGAACTGAAGGAAGCTCTGAGTCAGGAGTTCGAGATGAAGGATCTCGGTTGTGCTCGAAGGATCCTGGGTATGGAAATAGTTCGAGACAGGGCTCGGAAAAGACTCACATTATCTCAAGAGGGATACTTGATGAAAGTTCTTGAGAAGCATGGAATGAAGGATGTAAAGCCTGTGCTCACTCCGTTAGCAGCTCATTTCAAGTTGAGTGCTGCTGGGAAACTCGACAAGGAGGAAAGGGAGTTTATGAGAGGTGTTCCTTATGCGAGCGTTGTCGGTTCGTTGATGTATGCTATGGTCTGTACGAGACCGGATCTTGCTTATGCTCTCAGCATGGTTAGTAGGTTCATGGCCGAACCTAAGAAAGAGCATTGGGCAGCTCTGAAATGGGTCCTCAGGTATGTTCGAGGGACAGTTGGAAAGGGTTTAGTCTTCGAGGATGATGGTTCGAGCTCAAGGCTCCCAGTCGAAGGGTTTGTGGACTCAGATTATGCAGGATGTATGGATACGAGGAAGTCATTGAAGGGTTTTGTGTTCACATCGTATGGAACGGCAATTAGTTGGAGAGCAAGTCTGCAGAGGGTAGTTACCTTATCTTCGACGAAGGCGGAGTACATTGCCTTGACCGAAGCGATTAAGGAAGGTCTGTGGTTGCTCGGATTCATGAATGAACTGGGGATTGATCAAGGAAGAATGAAGGTTTCCTGTGATAATCAAGGTGCTTTGCAGTTGGCGAAAAATGATGTTCATCATGAGAGAACTAAACATATCGATGTAAAGTTCCATTTTATTAGAGATGTGGTGGCAGCCGGAGAGGTCGAGCTGCACAAGATCAATACTCTCGATAATCCTGCGGATATGATTACGAAGCCAGTTCCAAGTACTAAGTTTGAGTACTGTTTGGAACTGATCAAACTGTTGAAGTCGAACTGAAGAGGAGGTGCCAAGCCGATGTGATATTGAGCCTAAGGTGGAGAATTGTTGGAGTAGTCTCAATATAACTCGAGGATGTAGTTCGAGTGGGTCGAGGAGACTAGTCTGGTAAAGTGGGTCGAGCTGTGTAGGTCGAGGAACTCGAGGAGCAGTTCGAGTTGGATAGATATGGAAAATATATTGTGTATATCTTGTTTCCTTGTTGGACAAGATTTTATCCTTATTGGTATTAGATTTGGATAGGTATAAATCTATTTTAGATAGATTTAGGTTTAAATATATACTACCATATCTAGGTTTTATATTCCTTATGTGATTAGGAATATCTCCCTATATACCCTGCTCCCCACCAATTGTAATTGTCACATACTTTGTAATTTCTTCACCATAATAAAATAATCACCGAGGAGGCTTGAAGAGTGGACGTAGAGCTTACGCTCGAACCACTATAATTCTTTGTGTTCTTGTATTTTCTGTTAGTTATTTGTGTCGCAATCGCTTCAATTCACAATAATTTTTTTTTTTTTTTGGTAAGTCGGTTTTTTCTGCATGAGTTAAAATTTAGTAAGACTCTCAAACGATTGAATCCAAAATTCAGCACAATCGTTGAGGAGATATCGCCAATCCAAGGCTCTTCAATTTAAGACTACTAAAGTTCAGATGGTATTTATTTTTACCAGAAACCAGCCAGCATGCATAACTTTAACTTGAAGGAACTGATACAATACCAGAGCTGGAACCAAGAAACCATTTGCCAAGTAAATACACAATATTATTATTTACATTTCCTTTCGAATTGATTGAGATTGAATTAATCCCCCGCTTTGATTTTACACTCCTTAAATCCCTGATTTTTCTCACCGTGCGGTACGAGTGCTTTTCGAATCGGTTGTTTGATTCTTTAATTGGTTCTACTGCCAAGCAAGTCGATTGATTGAGTAGGTGGGTCAACTTGGAGTCGAGCACAAAAATAGAATTTGGTTATTGGGCTTTTTTTTCCCATTTTTTTGACCTCATTTGTTTGTGAATGGGCCTATAATGACTAAATCATTTTGGGCTCAACAATAATCATGACAATTTGGGCAGTATACCTATTTTTTTTAGCTTATATGTATTGGTTAGAGAAATAGTGAGAAAATCGTCAAACTCTACAATACATTTAACTCTACTTTATTCTTTATTTTTCAACTCTACATTTTCCTATACAATTGAATATTCTATTTGGATTTCTTTAATATACTCCCTCCGTCCAACCTTATTAGTTTTATTTTTCATTTTCGTATATCCTGCATACCGCATAATAAGTCTCATTTCTAAAATGGTAAAAAATTTTCTTACATCAATAAAATATTAATTTTACTACATTCACAAATACTAATTATTGTGCCCGTCAAAATGAGACTAATGACTTGGGACAGAGGGAGTAATAAATATTACTCCCTACGTCCCGGGTCTCTTGAGACGTTTGACCGGGCACTGAGGTTAAGAAAAAGTGATTAGAAGAGTTAGTGGAGTAGGATTAGTAGGTTAATGATTAGAGAGATAATGGGGTATGAGAGATAGTGGGGTAGGAGTAGAGTATGTTTAGTGGGTAATTAATTAATAAATATTTTTCAAAAAGGAAACATTGCAAGTGTTCTGGGACGGACCAAAAAGGAAAATGCTGCGAGTGTCCTGGGACGGAGGGAGTAATATTTAATTTATATACAATAGTAAACAAAATATTTAAATAGTTCGTGACTCATTAAATAAAACAAAATTATATATTAGGTTTCTTACACAATAAAACAAGAATTCACACAAAATAAAAGAATTAAAATAAAAATATAGAATAAAAATGATAATTGAATAAAAAAGAAAAGAAAAGTAATGTAGCATAGTGTTGTAGTAGAAATTCCAAACACTTAGCATCTTCATTCATCTCTTGCACAGCGTTTGGCGTGGTAGAAAACTGGTGGAGGCAGTCCATGATTTACAAATGAGTGAATAATTGTAAACTAATCTGAATTATAATGATAAGATCTAAAGCCTTAATTTTTTTTATATATATTTAAGATGGTATTTAACTTTTATATTTTTTCCTCCTGTCACCCCTTAATTAAAAAGAAAAAGAAACTTAAGGGGTGAAAGTGAGATAACTCAGAAAGTGAGGCCCCGAAATCGAAAATTAAACTCCTTTATCCACACCATTTCCCTTCACCCAACGTCCCCTTCTAATTTCTCTTATCTTTTCTTCAAACAGTTTCTGGGCAAAAACGAAGTGGTAAACGAAACCTCTAACTTCAAATAATGGCGACGGTAACAGCTACAATAAGACCAGTAATGGTGGGCGTCCCACTAGCGAAGTCCCAACATCTTGGAAGAATTTCACTGAAGAGTTCAAAAGCGAGTTCAGATATCGGTTTCATTTCATCCCAGCTTAGTGGCATCAAAATCTCAACAACTGCGTTCGATGTAACTGCTCCTATCACGATTTCTGCTCCTTTTAGGCCTTCTCTCCAGCCTGTTGCGCGTGAGTTTCTTCAATTTTTTGTGTTGTGAAATCTCGTATTTTAGTTGTTATGTTACAGCATTTTTGGGTAGATTAGCGGTTCTGCTATTTTGCGTTTATGAGGGTCTCGATTTATGAAGATATAATGGAACGGGGAAGAGAATTTTGTGAATTAATTCTGAATATGTGATACAGTGATTGGATTTGAAGCAGAACATTCTAACTGAGAGGAGTTTGAAGAATGAAATGCAATGGTTCCATTAATGCTTCTTGTTTTCGAAAATGAGAGGGTACTGATTTAGAGATCGCTCTAACATGATAAAGCAAAACAGACAGATTAGAAAGCAGGAACCATAGTGTCTGGATAGATTCATATTGTTCAAGATTAATTGGGAAATCCTTATCTCAGAAAAGTAATTCTTTTGAGATTTTAAAGCAATGTTTTTTGTTACTTCTACTTCTCTGAGCTGACTATTGTAAAATTGTTCTTGTGATATGATGTTGTCATAGAAATATTCACATCAAAACACATTTGAGTTAGGGTGATTAGAATTATCGTCATAAATTACGTAGAGATTCATAAATGGTCGAGTTTGTGATGAAGTTGGAGTAGTACTTCTAGTTTTGGAACTAGAAATTTTGGATGCTTTTGGTTCTTATGCAAGCTTGTCCATTCACAAGAATAATCTCTATGAGGATGTTCGATTTGATAGTGGTTTCTTGGATGCTATTTCATGATATGTTATTTCCATTATCAGATAGCAGAAAATGAGGCTGCAATTCATGATGTTATTTTCAAGATCTTTTAGTTACCATTATCTAGGTGCTAACTGCTAAGTGCTTATGCAAAACTTTAACAACTGTTATTTGTTAATATATGGCACAACTATCCACTTAATCCCCTAGTAGCAGTAAGCCACTAATCGACTGTGGTCTTACTTAACTTTGCTTTGAGTTTAGACTGCTTCGCATAATCTATTGGGGTTGACATTTGACACGAAGTATGTTGGCTTGTGGTCATGGAAGGAAAGTTATAAGCTTTAATTTGAACAATAGAAAAGAAGGCTCAAAAGTATCATTGGTTGACTACTTTACTCTCTTGATGCTATTTTCTGATGGGTTTGGGAGACTATTTTAGGATCTGAAAAACTTTGTATATGTCACCGTACATTAGCATTATCACTGGAGTATAAGGAAACAAGCAAGAATTTCTGGTTGTTGTGGTAATGACATGACATTCAATGAAAATGATGGAGTTTACTATTGGGGATTTGAGAATTTATCATGGAAATATGATCAGTTAGTAATTCTATGATTTCGATTGAAAGCAAAAGTCACAGGCTTTCTTTTAGTCCTACAACTACAATATGTGTCTTTTCACAGCTATGTTTTAAACTGTTTGAGTTTGTATTACAGGTAGAATTTGTCCCTTTACTGGGAAAAAAGCAAACAAGGCAAACAGAGTTTCCCATTCAAACCACAAGACTATAAGACGGCAGTATGTGAATCTGCAGTATAAGAGAATCTGGTGGGAAGCTGGGAAGCGCTATGTGAAGTTGCGTTTGTCAACTAAAGCTATAAAGACCATCGAGAAGAACGGGCTCGATGCAGTGGCTAAGAAGGCTGGAATTGATCTCAGGAAAATGTAATTTCAACAAGAGAAGCCCCTCCCAGTGAAGAGGTGATGCTTTCCAATCTCCGTTGCTCCTAACTTCCTTTTGTTTCATGTTATGTAGTTTCTTTCTTCTCCATATATGAAAAGTGCTATTGCCTTACTGTTCCCTTCTTTCGTTCCTTCAATGATCGAATGCGCATAATTCAAGTCTCTCTCTCTCTCGGTGATGAGAAGAAATCCACTACATGTCTCATTTTATGATGACTTGAACAAGGCATGGAGTAAGACGAGGAAATTACTTCTTGAGTCGAGGAAAGAGTCTTCTATAGTCTTTTACTACTTATTAACATTGATTTATGATCGTACAAATCCAATCAAATTTTCACTTAAAGGATTAAAATTATCTTTCTATTTTTTAAATCTTTATGAATAAAGATTAATATATCACATAAGTCAATCAGTAAGCTAGAATGCATGTTTGTATCGTAATAACTTAACTGGTTTACACTTTAAAATTTCAAGAAAATGAGAGAATGATCTAAGTTATCAGAATATACAAATATTATTATGTTATTACGCAATAATACTGATAGATATACGTTAATTATATAGATGTAAATAATTTTTGAAAATTATGTATATTAATATGTGTGATATACTCCCTCCGTCCCACTTCATTAGTCCCCTTGAGATTTGGCACAATAACCAATGCGAATAGAGATAGAGGAAATGAATATTTTATTAGTGAGTGGAGATTAACTTTCCATTTTAGGTAAAGGGACAATTAAATGGGACAGACGAAAAAGGAAAGAGGGACTAATGAAGTGGGACGGAGGGAGTATTAATTATATTTTTAACAAAAGAAAGTAGATTATCATTATGCAACCTGCCACAGAGGGGCATTCTAGACATTTCATTCGACCCCTATATCGCCTAACTAGTGGACAATAACATTATTGATGGCATTCTCGTAAATATCTGTGATGGCAAGGGTAGTAAAAAGTGGCCAATCGCTATATAATGCCGCAACCACGCTGTTCAGAACCCGCCCCCACCATTTCTTCCACTTGCCCTCTCTTCTTTAACGCTGTCTCTCTCTCAACCGCCCACGGCGGAGATAGGCTCGCTACGGCGTATTCCCCTCCAGATCCGCCGTCCATGCCCAGATTTATTATCTCCTGATAATCCCATCTCCATAGCCCTATACTGTTCATTAACATTTCTATCGGAATTTAAATATTCTAGGTCTCATTATTAATATAATCCGACTCTCCTCTCCTCTCCTCTTTTTTTTTTTTTTTTTCACCTTTTATTATCTTTCAAGTCAAAATGCGCAATTTTTTTAGTTCTCTTTCTTTCTCAGCTCTTGCTGTGATTCTTTCAATTTAACCCTTTTTCATCTCCTCTATTTTTGTTTCGAAACCGTTTTTTTTTTGGCTGTAGTATTCAATCCACTTAAATTGTCTTCGTCGTTTCACATTGAAGTGACATATTTGCCCTTCAAGAATATCGCTGACGTGGCACTCAAATATACCTTTTTCCCCCGATCAATCAATCGACGGTGAGGATGAGTTACCACGCGCGCAGAATGTTGACGCCTTCTGCCTCGCGGAAACGGAAAGAGATGGAAGCCTCCAATCCTTCCACGTTATCGAAACCGTTAGTTCCGCCAACGTCCGTCACTCGCGCTGTCAACCAAGCGCCAACGTCATCGAAGGGAACGGAGCCACATCCGCAGACATCTAATCGGCTTCTAGCCGGCTACATGGCCCACGAGTTTCTAACAAAGGGAACACTGTTTGGCCAGAAGTTTGACCCGGGGCGCGCCGAGGCCATGCCGGTTAGCATCGGTGAGCCGAAAAGGAACAGGCAGGGTAAGGAAGCCGAGCCGAGTGGGAAGTCCAAACCGCAGAGCTATGCTGAGGTGGCAAACTTGATGAATAGCGATGGGGTCAACATTCCTGGAGTAGTCAACCCCACGCAATTAGCCCGGTGGATTCAAATGTAGGTTCTGGACACGTGGAAGCATCTCGCTCCGCGGAACACAAGATCCTTGTGTATAGAATGAACAAACTATGTACGTCTTTCATCCTGAAATTCCCAACGGCGCTTTTTCTCCATGATTCTGATCTGTTTTTCTTGGCTTCAATGCTGCATAACTAATGATGATGTGTCGTGTCTGCCATTACCCCTCTCTCTCTCTCTCTGTGATTTTGTTTGACTAGAATTTGTGATCACCAAGTAGATTGATTCTGCATGCATTTGGTGGGTAAGTGAGCGAAACATGTAGTTTCTGTATACGCGTATGAGCGGTGTTGTGTTGTTGCATGCGGGAAGAGCTGGCAAAACTAAACGCGATTCGATTCATATAAAACAATATGACTGTTTGTGTTTGTATGCAAAGGATAGTGAGGAGTGACCCAGACTTCCGAGTTTCAAACAAGTTTATCACTCAGAAATCTGATGGTGTGGATATTAATTAATTCTTGCTTGCTGCTATCTATCTAGAAATTTCTAGAATGAGATTTTCTCAACCATATTCATTCGCTAAATGCTTATTTGCCTTTTGAGGGTGCTGGATTCGTGAAATTTGTTTATATATGGATAATAACCTTTTCTTTTGGCGTTTGGAGCGTGGATTTGAATCAACGGATTCAGCGCTTCTGAAGGGACTTCTATAATTTATCAGAATTTCCTTTAAATTGTTGAGTTATTTTTCCTTTTCATTGCAGTTTCTTAAAAAAAAAATGTTACTGGTCTATATAGATTAAAAATATCCATTTCTTAATGGTAATTGGTTATAGATGACCAAATTTTGGGCTTTGGAATGGGTGGGTATATATATTATAGGCCCGTTTTGAAGGGAGGTTTAGAGTCTCAGATTGTGGTGGGTTAGCTCATTAAGTCTCATCAATATCTCCCCCACACACCTCATTTTTCCCCTCTTGCACTTTCCTAGTTTTTCTTTTTCTTTTTTTTTTTTTGGGAATTTTTACCTCAACCAGTTGATTTCCCTCAATGTTGTAGATATGACTAGGTATTAGTTGAGAGTAGGGCTGTAACTGAGTCAAATTGTTTGTGAGCTACTCGAATTTCGACTCGATAAAAGCTCGTTCGAACTTGTTTAGAGAAGCTCGTTTATTAAACCAACCAAACTTGAGCATCATAGTAATCAACTCGTGAGAAAAATCGTTAGCTAAAATTAGTAATAGTAAAATAATTAATTTTATAAAAGTTATATCTTTCATAATTTAAGGGTAATAATAATGATAATTTTTTTTTCTAATAATGAGAAGATTTAGAATTTAAGCATTATTAATTTAGAAATAAATAATTTTTTCTTTCAAAATAATAATGAATATTTTAAATATATTCCAAATTTAGAAAGTTCATTTAAGCTTGATAAAGTTCGTGAACTTCAAAATGATCGATAAAAAAGCTCAATTCGATACTAAACGAGTCAAACTTGAGCACGACACTACTCGATTCAATTACACCCCTAGTTGAAAGTGTTAAAGGCTCTATATTGACTAGTATCTATGACATGGGCTATTTTATAGCGACAGTTGAATCCTAACATGATATCAAAGTTAGTCTAATTATAATAATATAGTGCCTCCAAGTTGTATAAAAAAAAAAGTTATATATTGTATGGTAGGGTTTATTAAATGTCTCATATTAATTGGTGACAATAATGTAGTATTACTCTTTTTACAAGTGGATTCTGTAAAGTTGATCTTGAAAAGATGAATTGGTTCATAATAGAACGCATTAGCAAACCTAGCTCTTTAAGTTGCTGCATAGTTTTATCTTTTGTGAGAATTTACAGAAATAATGGTTCTAGCTAAAAGTCTTGAAATAACAAATTACTTATGGTGCATGAATATTTTAACAATATTGTGTATGCAAAAGTTAATTTGATTTAATGTTAGAAAGGTCCATTTAATTTTAAAGGGATAAAACTAAAAAGATATGATACCTGACGAAGATGGAATATTGATTGGAAGATATATCTTAGTAACATGATTAGGAATAACAAGCTATTTTGAAAAAAATAAAATAAAAAAATAGATAAATTGTTATGCCTATTTTATGATAACACATTTTAAACCTTCTACCGACTGAATCAAAATGGTTCCATGAATTGATTGAATATTAAATAAACGTAATTGTATGCTCTACTAAAAAAATAAACATAATTGTAGAAATACAAAACTTTGTAAACCATATTTCTTTTCACATGTGTAATTTTGTCTATTTCAATTTTCCTTGAATAATAATGTAGTTATTTATATTCACACACCCAAATATCCACGTTGAAATTCAAGTCCATGATCTATTTCAATTTCTAGAATCTTTAGTTAATTAGTATACAAATTTTCAATTTGTTGTGTATTGAGATACTAAAAAATCAGAAAATGTGTAAACGGAGAGAGAAATTTGTATTCTTCATTTCATTCGAACTCAAGTTTACATGCTATCTCTATTGTATACATAGTATATACACAGCCAAATGATATGAAACCCTAACCTCCACTAACTAACTCTAACTCTCTCAACTAGCTTAAAAGATGTGATACAAAAGATGTGACTGAGAGCTAGGTGGATCACATCGAATAAGTGCTGGACTTACATGCATGGGATTATGGGTTGCTACTCTTGGTTGATCAACGACTTCAGTTGCATCATTTTTATTTGATTGCTCTGCTACTTCAACCCTCATAAACTTTAACATCCCCTCTCAAGCTGGACATCCCACAATGACAGCTTGAAAATAGAAATCGAAAAGTAGTAGCAGGAAGGGCTTTGGTAAACAAATCGGCTAGTTGAAGGTGAGAATTAACAAACTGAGGAGAAATGATGCCTGCTTTAAACGCCTCCTGGATAACATGGAAGTTGATTTCTATATGCTTCGTGCGTGCAAGAAAGACCAGGTTCTCGGTAATGTAGATGGCTGCCTTATTATCACACCAAAGAGGAATTGGTAAAGAAGAAAGGCACCCAAAGTCTTGGAGCATGCAGGTTTATCCATTGAACTCCAAGCACCATGGCAGCCGTAGCTTGATACTCAGCTTCGGTTGTGGAGCATGAAATGGCAGATTGTTGCTTTTCCAAGAAACCAAACAGTCAC
Source organism: Plectranthus barbatus (assembly GCA_026898455.1). NCBI lineage: Eukaryota > Viridiplantae > Streptophyta > Magnoliopsida > Lamiales > Lamiaceae > Plectranthus > Plectranthus barbatus. Next base: position 89,606 of record JAPKLW010001423.1, on the reverse strand, counting down.
AAAAAAAATAAGTAAAACCGAGTAAACAATCTTCAAGTAGACTTGCAAGCCCCCCAATCTGAATCGATGTAAGCTTCAAGATTGAGGGATGGACTAGATGAATAGAATAAGATACGGGAAGGACACATAGCCAGGTAGCGCAGTACATGCATGACAGCTTGCCAATAAAAGAGTTGAGGAGAGTGAACAAACTGACTGAGCTGCATTAGATCAGGGCGAGAGTAGTTCGGATAGAGAAGTATGCCAACCAATTTATGATATTGTTCAAGTGTACAACTAAAGGAGATAATCCTTATCAACAAGAAGAAATTTTAGGCCAGGAGGAAATGGGTTAAATCATGAGTGCAATCCAACATTGTCATGTCACGAAGGATGTCATTGGTATATTTGGATTGAGTGATATAGATGTCGTTTGGAGATCGAATAAACTACATGCTTAGAAAGTATTTAATAGGCTCCAAGTCCTTAATAGTGAACAAATTATGAAGATAACACTTGACATGTTCTATAGTAGCCAAGCTAGAACCTGTGTGGAGTATGTCATCGACATAGACAAAGAGGAAAACAAAACTATCATCAGATGAATATTTGAAACGACAGTGGTCATGAGCAGACTCAGTAAAGCTATAAGTTTGGAGCTTGGTAGTTAACTCAACATTCCATTGACGCAATGCGTGTTTGAGACCATATAGTGACTTGTTAAGCTTGCAGACTTCACCAGCCTTAGCCTTAGAATAACCCAGAGGTGGTAACTCCACCTATATATATATATATATATATATATATATATATATATATATCATCAAAGGGAGCAGATCCAGTGAGAAAACTCTTAACATGAGAAAGTGAGAAAGATGCTTGATTGCATTCACGACATTGCTTAATTGTATTCAGGTCGTTGCTTGATTGCAATGTTGCTTGATTGTGCTTTAGTTGTTGCTTGATTGCATTTTAGTTGTTGCTTGATTCAATATCAACCATTATTTTTTTTAGATCTGATGGACACGATTCATTCTTTTTTCTCACAGGGGGATTTTTTTTTTTACATGATCCCCATGAAAGAACACATTGTTTATATCAATATGATGTAAACACCATCCATTTGTAGCATCTAGAGTAACTAATAATAAGCCAATAACTATCTTTGCAACTGAGGAGAAAATCTCACTGTAACCCTCCCCTTCAACCAGTGTAAACCCCTTGGCAACAAGCAGGGCTTTGTACCATTCTATTGATCCATCAGAGTTGCATTTGATCCTGTATACTCATTTGCAACCCACTGTTTTCTTACTTGCATGTTAGGTTGTTAAGTTCCAAGTGTGATTTTTCTCCATAACATCAATTTCTTGTTGCAGTGCCTCCTGCCTTTCCACGTTAGTTATTGCTTGAGTGTAAGTATTAGGTTCTTTGAAAGTAGACAATTGTTGTGCTGCTAGGTGTGAACAAAACAATGTGCAAGTATACACAATCAACAAGTAATATAGTCAGTAAAACCTGATATCATACCCAAGATAGTGTTTAATTAAGTCGTGCACACAATATTGCTTGCAAAATGTGAGTCGGTTGTTGTAAACTAAGACTAACATGCAATAAACAAAACAAAATAATAAATAGTAATTGATAACACATCCTCTCTCGAATTTAGATCACAAATGAACAACTAACACATGTAAACAAATGAAGATAAACAGACTCGAGTTATTGAATTTCTAATCATCCACTATCCTATATGCTAGAGCATAGATCTTGCATGAACTCTGAGTCTTAAACCTCACAAATTTGACTACCAAGTTGTCACTCTACTAGATTTGTAGAATCATACCACTCATCATATGTATATGCATGAAATGGTGATCAAAAGCACAAGGCAAAATAGGGGTTCATTTGTAAGACATGTTTCCTCATATTTCTACACAACAAACATGATCAATCTCAAATCCCTCAGCCACATTTATCTTTTCAGACTAAATAAGTGAGAACTCATGGTCATTGTTATGCCACAAATCTCAAATAAAGCAGACTCAAGATTGAACTCATATTCACACAGAATCGAGCACTAACATATGTTCAAGTTTAGAAAAGTGTTAACAACCCAAGTGCTGTGGATTTAGTTCATATCCAAACTAAAAAGAAAATAAAACTTAATAACATTCATCATCCTACTTGTTTCTTTTTACAAAATAAGCTCAAAACAACAAAACCCAAGAGATGTTTCTTAAAGCTGGCTGGAACTCTTCCATTCGTGCGTAGAGCTTCACTTCTCCTCCAAGAAATCTCTCTCTAACTCGTCCCAGTATGTGTGCGTGTGTGTTCTGTTTGATTCCCCCTTCCTTGTCCAAAATATCCACATTTTTTATCTCATCTTTCGCATATGATCCTAACACGTGGCTTCCCATTTTTCCTTTCAAGTGTTGGCAACTTCTATCGGGTGGCTCATGTCCCAGCTTTTAGACAATATTTGAAAACTTGTTGATTCTTATCTGGAAGTGGTCTCAAAAGTGTTGGGTCCAGACTACCAGCTATGTGTCTCCTATTCTTCAGCAATTAATTTCACTTGAATGCTATTGTTAAGCTCCAACATGATGAATTCTGCGAAAACACTTAAAATTTCTTGCAAAAACTCATTAATTAACTAAAACATGAATAATCAACACAATTATAGCAATAAGACAATTAAAGATAAATAACTCCTAATTGAAACCAAACCACTAAAAATAAACACAATAAACCTTACTAAAAGAGAATAAGATATCTCTTCATGAGAGTTATCAACAATAAAATAACAAAATCAGAATGTGTAAGAGAGATAGGGAAGACTACATGCATAATCATATAAGAGAGTGACACAAGATAAAGTAGTGGCATACTCTTTTAACCACAAAGGCGGATGTCTAGATCTAGTGTTGTGCCTAGGGGGAAGGCTAGGAGGGACTGAGGGTGCAGGTTCAGTGAGCTGGAGAAGTAGGAATATTGGAATCAGAAGGAGGAATGAGAGAGGTAGGTAAAGGTTTAATTTGTGTGCATGGCTGAATTATAGAGCATGTATGAAGAATATGATGAGTGGATTCTTCAGGTTTAGAAGGAAAAACATCCTCGTGAAATTTAACATCCCTAGACACAATGGTCTTATGTTTAGATAGAACATATATTTTGTATCCTTTTTTTTTGCTGTAAGGTTCCCAGTGAAAATCACCGAGAGATATTTGCTATCAAACTTATCTAGGTGAGGTGTTTTGTTTAAGGTAAAAGTCGAGCGACCAAACACTTTAAGGGACTTGTAGTCAAGTTGTTTTGGATGGAGTATGAAGTAGGGAGTAGACCAGGAAAAGATGTGAGAGGGGATACGATTGATAAAGCAGGTAGTTGTGACAACATCACCCCAGATTTCCTTAGAAGGTGGGAATGTAGAATGAGAGATAAAGCCACTTAGATAAGATGCCTATGTTTCCTTTCGACTATCCCATTTTATTGAAGTGTGTTAGGGAAAGAGCCTTGGTAAATGATGCCTAGATCTCTAAAGAGGGAGTTGCAGGAAGTGTTGAGGAACTCTGAGCCATTATATGAATGACATGAGCTAACGATTTTCACAAAACGAGTCTTAACAAAGGTGAGGAAGGTGTAGGGTGTGGCTGACTTGAGATTTAAACTTGAGGAGAAAAGTTCAAGAGCTGCTACTAAAATCATCAACAACAGTTAGAAAATGTTTGCATCCATTTAAAGACTCAATCCGATATGGTCCCCAAAGATCTAAGAGAATTAGCTCAAAATACGTTGTATTAATTGAGCTGGAAGAGAAGGTACATCGATGTTATTTAGAAACAGTACAGACATCACATGTGTGAGAGTTATAAGATTAATCAATATATAAACTAGAAGATATATGGGAAAGAACTTTGTTGGAAGGGTGACCCAGCCGTGAATGCCACACGGAAACATCTAGAGCTATAGAACTATTACAAGAAGGATGTATGGAACTAGACATATGATGAGAGTCAAACATTTGTTGTATTTCTTGAATAGCTTGATAAAGGACTTTTTATTCAAGACATAGAGATTCTTGATAAGGTAAGCAACTGCAATGATTTTGTTATTCGAGATGTCCTGTAGTAGACACAAAAAATTAGAAATATTCAAAATAGATGTAAGAATCAAGGGAAGCTTTCCTTACCGACAACATATTAAATTTGAAGGAAGGAAGGAACAAAACAGATTGTAGTGTGAGGTAAGAAAATTAGTGGGAGTTGCCAATATGTGTTACAATAAAGTTATAAGTGGGGATATGATGAGTGGGTAAATAAAGAGCATATCACATATGACTTGTAGTTCTGGTGTCTATAATCTAAGAATCTAATGCAATGAAATCACGAGACAAACAACTAAGAACAAAATTGATAGAGATACCTGCAAAATCATAAGCCATGTTCACCACCTCTGTAGCATCAGAAGACGTAAGATGTTTAGCCTTAATAACCACTCAAATGCGTCTCTGAAGCCACAACAACCACAATTGGCCCTTTCTTCTTACCATCTTCCTACCATTCAGCATAACCAATCAACTTGAAGCAATGATCAATATTGTGCCCAGGTTTTTGACAATGTTTGCAGAAGAGATTAGGTTTATCCCCGCGAAAGTCTGGTCTGGATTTGTTCATATTTTTTTGCCAATGAGGAGCACTATAAGCTTGCATTGCAACATTATCAGAAGTCATATTTAGATTGACATAAATTTGCTTATTCAGCTCCGCTTTCAGAATGATGGAGTATATTTTATAAAGTGAAGGTAAAGGTTCCTAAAGTAACATCCGATTCTTTTCAATTATGAAAGAATCATTAAGACCAAGTAGAAATTACATAGCACGATCTTCCATGCGCATTTCATCAAACATATGCATTGCACATTTCAAAGCAGATCGAGCGTCAAACATGAATTCATCACTCTTATCTGAACCTAGCTTATTGTTGTTAACTACAAGTGGTGAACAGAATAATGCGCAAGTGTACTCAATCAACAAGTAGTATAGTCTTGGAGACCAGATATTGAACCCTAGAGAGTGTGTAATTAAGCAGTGCACACGAAATTGCTTGCAAATTAAGTTTGATGTTATGTGTACTCTACCTAAAGGTGCAATGAAATAAATGATAAAAGCAATCTGAAATAAACAAGACCAACAATCATCCTTATAACAAACTGATCATATAAAACTTCTAAAAAACAAAACTAGAGAAATGGAAGCACACTTGAGCTATGACATATCTAATTTCTCACTATCCTATATGCTAAAGCATAGATCTCGCCTAACCCTGAGTCTTAAAACCACACAAAAGTGCCCAACAAGTTGTCACTCTACTAGATTTGCAAATTCCTACCGTGCATCATATGTATGTGCATGAAATGGTGATCAAATGCACAAAATCATAGCAAGGGTTGATGTTAAGTCATACTTCTTCATATTCCTACACAACAAGCATGATTGATCATGATTCCCTCAACTTATCTATCCTTTCAGCCTCAATAAATGATAAATTTGTATCCACCATTGTGGTCAAGAAATCATGCATAATATCAAGGTCAAACTCAGATTCTTACAAAATCAGTCATTAACACATAATCAAGCTTAAATATAAATCCACAACTCAAGTGCTAGAGGTTTAGTTCATACTTAAACAAAAAAAGAAAATAAACCTTAAGATCATTCACCATCCTACTCCTTTGAATTTACAAAAGATGATTTAAAACAAGAAAACTAAGACGATGTTCTTCGAGCTGGCTGGAATCTTCTCTTGTGTTGAAAGCTTCATCTCTCCGAAATCTCTCGAGCCTCTCTCTCCAATGTACTCGTATGTGTTTGTGTGTCTTTTTTACTTCTTTCCACTCATTTTTCTTAACCACCTCCTTTAACATCAGATCTTCACACGTGGCTTCCCATTTTGCCCCTCTAGTACTGACATAGCTCGCAGGATGACACATGTCCCGATTTACTGACAATATCCAAAACGTGACTGCTCCTTGTCGAAAATTGGTCCCAACAGATATTTGCTTCGAAATGGTACATTGCGACTCCTTTGCTCCAGCATAGTTTCTTATTAGGATGCTGCTGACATGCTTTAGCATGAAGAAACTGGAGAAAACCTTCACAATTCCTTGCAAAAACTTATTAAACATTAAAAACAAAAATATTAAGCATAAATGCAACTCTAAAACAATTAAGTAACAAAAGACCTTAAATTGAAACTAATTTATTAGAATTAAACATCATAAACAAGCTGACAAGAGAATAAGATAACTCTTTATGAGAGTAATCACTTATGCAGAATAGAATCACAGTCTAATCCCGATCGTAGTTGCATCAATTGATCAGTTAAGCCTTTTAGCTTTCCATAATAATCAGCAATACTACATGCATCTTGACGAATATTAGCAATGTCACGCTTGATCTGAAATAAAAGAGAAATGTTTGGAACGCCATACCTCTCATCAAGATCTTTCCAAAGATCGACGGTGGTGTTAATGTAAGAAAAATGGTGAATGATAAGAACACGATCCAGAAGATCACACACGAACGTGTCCAAGCAAAATATGCTTCAAGTTTTATTCTCTGATCCACCTTCCAAAAACCTAGATAGGATTTATACAAATACCCTAACGACCAAATCCTAAAATATCTCAAACTCTATAGGAAATAAATCATGCAAGATATGGAAATCCAAAATCCTAGAATTACTGAAACTAAAAAACATAAGAAAGCTTAATCCTAAAATAATCATCTAGCCTACGGATGAGGCTCCACGGTCCGTCTCTGTCGGCGATAAAACAACGACTTTGCTCCTCCTCATCTAAACTCATTATAATCATGTTCCATATCAATTCCATCACACCTCGCACCGGCTCCACATAGTTAGCCAACACCTCCTCTGGCTCAAACAACAGCCCTATTGGCAGCTCCAAACTCTATAGCAATACCCCTTCCACCGGATGATCGCCAATCAACCTTCGAAGCTGAGAAACATGGAACACAGGATGAATACGACTGTCAGAAGGTAGCACCAGCCTATAGGCTACACACTCACCCGTGCTGCCACTGTGAAAGGCCTGTAAAATTTTGGAGATAGCTTGTGATGAGATCTGCGAGCTACTGACCGTTGGCAGTGAGGTCGCACCATTAGGAAAACCTTGTCACCCACCTGAAACTCCACAACCTGTCGATGCTTATTCGTCTGCTTCAGCATCACATGTTGTACGCATTCTAGGTTAAATTTCAAACGTGGGAGGGCTGCACCCATACACAATTTAAATGGTGTAGCCCGCAACGCTATTTGAAACACCATATTGTATCAGAACTCTGCCCATGACAACCATCGTATCCATTGCTTCGGTTGTTTGCATGCGAAGCACCGCAAGTAAGTCTTCAAAATACGGTTTAGAACCTCTGTCTACCCATCCGTCTTAGGGTAGTAACCTGAATTGAACTTCAGTTTTGTTCCCGAAAAATTAAATAATTCCTTAAAAAATTAAGTAATGAAGAATGAGTGTATGTCGTTGACTATCGATCACGGAATTTCGTACAATCAAACCACCCCCTTTGCAAATGCTTCAGCCACAGATCGAGCAGTGATAGGCAGCCTCAAGGGTATGAAATGCCCATATTTGGAAAGACAATCAATGACGACCAGGATAATGGTGTGACACTTAGATGTAGGTAGGCACATGATAAAGTCCTTGGAAACATCTTCCCAAACTAACCCTCACCAGTAAACATTCTCTGCCAACCTCTTGTAAGTACGATAGACCCTTGCGTGCCCCCCAGATGGATAATTGTGGAACTCCTCTAATAAGCGTTGAATCCAGGGTGAATCTGCTGCTAGCACTATGCGACCATTGTACAACAATTTGTCTGTCACCAAGGAGAAACCTGGATGGCTGTCAGGATTGGACCACAGCACGCCAATTATTGACTTCAAATATTCAACATTTTGCTGCTCAGTCATTATATCAGATAGTCCTATGCATACGGGAACACTGAATACAGACAGCTCACCCTCTGCACCCTCTTCCACTCAGCGAGATAAAACATCTGCCACTGCTTTCGAGCTATCTGACTTGTACTACATCACGAAGTCATAGCCAAGTAATTTTGTCATCCAAATTTGTTGCGAAAGGGTTGCAATTTGCTACATTAAGAGGTGGGGAAGACTACGATGGTTCGTACGAACTACAAATTGATGCCCATCAAGTACGACCTTCAGTGCTGAATTCGATTGGGCTAACCCCATCATCTCTCTCTCATATGCTGATTTGGATAGCATGCGAGCTGCCAAGGATTTACCAAAATAAGCGATGGACCACCGACCTTGCATTAGCACAACTCCAACTCCAGTCCTAGATGCATCACACTCTACTACGAATGGCTGGTCAGATTGAGGCATAGCAAGGATGGGCGCCGCGGTCGAAGTCTTTTTCAACCTGTTGAAGCATCTTCTGCGTCGTCTGTCCACTTAAACTTGGTGGGTGCCTTTTTTTTAACAAAGTTGTGAGAGGGAGAGCTAATGACCCGTACTCATTCACAAAAAAAATGAAAATAGCTCGTTAACCCTAGAAACCCCTCACCTCACGGACAGATGTAGGATGTGGCCACTCCACTACCGTATTGACCTTCGTGGGGTCCATCGCCACCCCGACTGCAGATATAATATGGCCGAGGTATTCCACTTGATGCCACCCAAATGAGCACTTCTTACCATGTGTCTTAAATTAATACTTGGCTAGAACCTGCAACACCATACCCAACTACCTTCGATGATCTTCCCAAGTCCGACTGTACACCAATATGTCATCAAAGAAGACTAATACAAACTTCCGAAGATATGGATAAAATAACTCATTCATTGTAGATTGGAAAGTCGTTGGGGCATTTGTCAATTTGAACGGCATTACAACGAACTCGTAGTGGCCGTTGTGGGTGTGGAAAGCTATCTTATGAATATATACATCGACCACCCTAATCTGGTGATACCCAGAGCGCAAATCAATCTTCGAAAATACCACCGCACCAGCTAGCTCGTCCAACATTTCCTCAATAACAGGGATAGGTTATTTGATAGGTACTGTGGTTTTATTTAATTCCCTATAATCTACGCTGAATCGCCAACTCCCATTTTTTAACCAACAGTTTCGGGCTCGAGAAAGGGCTGGAGCTCGACCTTATAACTCTAGTCCGCAACATTTTATCTAACAACTTCTCAATCTCATCCTTTTGCAAGTGACCATATTTGTATGGTCTTACCAATACAGGTTTGGAGCCGGGAATCAACTCAATTCGATGATCATTCTGGCGACGTGGTGGTAACCTTTGGGGTTCCTCAAATACCTCCGCATACTGCCTTAAAATACCTTCCAACCGTCTTTTCTCCTTCTCGGATAATTTGGCGGGTTCTTGATCTAGCATGAAAGCCCACATCTCTACCTCTGTAGTCTTCACCAAAGAACGGACTTACCATGTTCTAGCACAATAATGGATCCCCGCATAGCTCCAGTCGGCCCTCTGCCCCCATGAAACTCATCAACATCGCCCTCCAATTTGTCTCTACCACGCCTAAAGTAGCTAGCCATACAACTTCTAGAATGACCTCCACACCTCCAAGAGGAAAAACATAGCAATCTACCACTGCTACGTACCCCGATAATTCAATATTAAGTTGCTTACAAACTCCTTCAGATGTTTGGCGCACCCATCTCCCAATTTAACCTGGAATTTGCCTGTCTTCTGAGGTTGTAGCTTTAAGGTTAACAATCAACGTAGAACATATGAACTTATGACTCGCCCCGTTGTCAATCAAAACAGTAACCAGCCGCCCGCATATAGTACCATGCAACCTCAATGTACTAGGCCTGAAGACCCTTGTCATGGAATATATGGGCAGCTCGCATGTGTCCTCTTCCAAATCCCCTTTTTCCTTTGCTTCGATCTCCTCTCCGGTTATCTCGCTTGAGTCATGTAGCTGGAGATCCACCTCCTCATCTTCTTCAGTGAGCAACTCCCGAAGCTGCTTAAACTGGTATTCATGACCCAACAAATAAGGTTTTCTACACTTGTAGCATAATCCCTTAGCTCGCAGCTCATCTAGAAACCTCGGCGGAATGCGTGTGAAATGCAAGTGCGCTACAAATTGTCCAGATGAGTTTGAACTTGTTCCGGAGGGAATTCCTTGCTTCACAAACCTGCCACTCACTCCTCGTGACAAACTACCGCCTCTTGAAGTGCTACCCTCAATTACCTTTGCTAAACTATTTGTTCTGGATCCTCTAGCGCTGCCACTGTTATCTCCTTATTTATCCCACTGCGAAGACAAATTACCTTCAATATCACGTGCTAACTCCATGGCTATCTCCAAGTCACAGGGACGAAGCAAGTTTAAAGAGCCAAGTATAACGCCATTCAATCCGTTCATAAAATACCCCAAGTAATGCTCTTTTTGAAAGCCCATGGACTTGGCTAGCTAATTGCACAAATATGGAGATGTAATCCTTCACAGAGCCCGTCTATCGCACCACTGATAAACGCTCAAAGAGATTCCCTCAAACACGTGTGTCGAAGCGCGCCACCAAGTCATGAGAGAATTCTTCTCATTATATTTTTAGTTTTCAAGCTCTCAACCATGAACCCAGTATAGTGTTGCATCTTCCATCGCTACCATTGCGTCTGCTACCTTTCTCTACGAAAAAGTTCCATGAAGCTCGAACTGTTGCTCAACATGAGCCACCCACCCGATTGGGTCAACACGAGAGAAGGGTGTCAGCATCACCAATGCAGCGGTCGCTGTTATTCTGCCCCTCCTGCCATGCCTACCACAACATCGGTTGTCACACCTCCAACAACGTCATCCTTTGCACCCAGTTATGCGCCCTTTTTCTTTACTTCAATAGACATTGATGAGTTGTCGTCTAGTGCCTCTTGGTTCTGCGACCCCTTCCCCGGTTTCCCAATGAGCATTGCGGTTAAGGGGCCAGGGATGCCGCAATTTCCACGAGCTTTACGCCATGTGCATCCAACTTCACACCATGGGCATCCAGTTTATTTCCTTGGACATCCAGTTTCTCTCCACATCCAATTTCACTCTGTGCTTATCCAGTCTATCCCCCATGGCGGCTCGGTCGGCCTCCAATTGCTCCTAGCGATCAACATTTGATCTCAGCATTCAGACGAAAATGGATCCGGTAGGTCGGACCAATTGATAAGAATAAGATCCAGAAGATCACACGCGCACGTGCCCAAGCAAAATATGCTTCAAATTTTATTCTCCAATCGTCCTTCCATAAACCTAGATAGGATTTGTATAAATACCCTAACAACCAATTCCTAAAATATCTCAAACTCTAAAGGGAATAAATCATGTAAGATATGAAAATCCAAAATCCTAAAGATATGGAAATCTAAAATCTTAGAATTACTGAAACTCAAAAACTAAATTTAAAAAAAAGTAGAAAATTTAGATCCTGAAATAATCCTCCAACCTACGGACAAAGCTCCACGGTCCATCTTCGTCGGCGATAAACCAACAACGACTTTGCTCCTCCTCCTCCTCTAAACTCATTCTGATCATGTTCCATATCAGTGGACAAGATCTTTGTCTATGGAAGCTTTAAACAAAAAAACTACCATACTGTTCACTTTTCTCTAACGCTGGCAATACTTAGAATTTGTCGGTGGCTACTTGCAGGAACCATCAACAATGCTGAGTTTGTCCTTCAATTCTAATGTTGTGACTACAACATTATGCCACATGTGAAAATTGAAATCATTGAGAGGGAAAGACACCAATTGCATGCCAGGATGATCAGTAGGGATAACTGCTCTTCGTAGGTAGCCTCGTCGTTGGCTACCATAGATGAGGATATAATAACAATCGATCGAGAAACAAACTTAGTAGGTAGATCAAAAATCATTCAAAGCTGACAATTGATACCATGTTGAGATCGATACTAAAAAATCAGAAAATGTGTAAATAAATCGATATCAAGTTTAACACGCTATGTCTATTGTATATTTACACAACCAAATGATATGAAATCCTGACCTCCGCTAACTAACTCTAACTCTCTCAACTCACTTAAAAGATGTGACTGAGAGCTACTGAGCTAAGGTGGATCACGTCGAATACATGCTAGACCTGCATGCATGGGATTATGGGTTGCTACTCTTGGTTGCTCAACGACTTAAGCTGCAACATTTTTATTTGATTGCTCTGCTGCTTCGACCCGATAACCTGACCTAAACCTAACACGAAATTAACGGTTTGGGTCAACTCATTTAAATGTTGGGTCACTTTTGAGTTGAACCCACCAACCTAATTAAATTTTGGGTCGGATTCGAGTCAGCGTAATCCGAATAACCTGCAAAATTAATCAATTTTAAATTTTTACGTTATACTCCCTCCGTCCCATTATATTAGGCACGGAGGGAGATGGAACAGAAACCAAGGAGGGTTTTTAATCCTCCACTAAACATGTAATTAAGCATTAAAAAAAGAATATAAAAAAGTTAATGACAATAATTTACAAAAGGAGGGGCAAGTCAAATCAGCCCCTACTTAAACTAGATTAGGGGTGTAATACAAATTTGGAGCCAAAAACATTCTTAAAATTTGGGATTACATCCATTTTCCCCCCTAATCTACTCCTATAAATACAAATCCACTACTACAAACATTAAAACAGAAATTCAAACTTCAAGTTCCACTTCTACAAACCAAGAAACAGAAAATCAAACTAGAAAATGGGTAAGAACCCAGACATTTCAGAGGAAAGGAGAGCTGATATTGTTGCATTCTTGTTGGAGAGATTGAAGGACAACAAGCTTGCAAAAGGACTGATCAATGAAGCTGCAGCCACCTTCAATGTCTCAAGAACAACCATCTCAAGAATCTGGAAATCTGCAAGAGAAGCCAAAACAAGAGGTGAAGGTTTACATTTAAAAGGGAAAAGGATTGCTAGAATAAGAAAGCTCAAACATGAGGTAAACAATGACCAAATTGCTGCAGTCAATTTTCAGAAAAGAGGAACAATTAGGGCCCTAGCTGAGAGCATAAGTATTCCTAAGTCCACTGTGGGTAGATGGGCTAAAAATAACCTGATCAGAGCACACACCAATGCTATAAAGCCATGTTTGACAGCTCCAAACAAACTCTTATGATTGAAGTGCAGTTTACAAGCCATATATTATGATCATGTGTCAAAGATGTTTAAGTTTAAGCCAATGGAGAATATTGTGCACATTGATGAGAAGTGGTTTTATTTAACCAAAAACACACATAGGTACTACCTCACACAAACTGAAACTGAGCCACATAGGACATGCAAGAGCAAAAAAATTATTCCTAAGGTGATGTTCATGTGTGCTGTGAGTAGGCCAGTATTTTCAGATGAGGGCAGTGTCCTATTTGATGGTAAAATAGGGATGTGGCCATTCATAGAAGAGGTGGCAGCCAAAAGAACTAGCAAAAACAGGGATGCTGGTACAGTTGAGCTCAAACCGATTCAAAGCATCACTAAGGAAGTGATAAAGGCATGCTTAATCAACAATGTAAGTTGCTGCAGTTTACACATGCATGTTTGTATAAAATCTACATGAACATAATGAATTTAATGTCTATTCACAGGTTATTCCAGCAATCAAAGAGAAGTGGCCTACATTTTTAAGTAAAACAGTTGTGATTCAACAAGATAATGCTCGGCCCCATATCAGTAATGAGAATGTAGAGTTTCAAAATGCAGCAACTTCAGATGGATTTGACATACAATTGGTGCAACAGCCACCTAATTCTCCTGATCTAAATGTCAATGATTTGGGTTTTTTCAGAGCAATTCAAAGCTTACAGCAGCAACAAGCATGTCAAGATGCAAGAGAGCTAGTCAATGCAGTGGTAACAAGTTACAACAGCCTAGAAGCAGTAACTCTCAATAAGGTGTTTCTATCACTACAAGCTTGTTTCATAGAGATTATGAAAGTTAAAGGTTGCAATAGCTATAGGCTGCCACACATGAAGAAGGATGCTTTAATGATGCAAAATGCTTTGCCCAGAAACCTAGAGGTACCAGTTGACCTAGTGAAAGATTGTTTACACTATATGACTGAGCATGGACATGAAGGAAATGATATGGAATGTCTTATGACTCAATTAGGTTTAGCTTTTTCTTTACTGTAAGGTTAGATTAGATTAGTGCACATGAATCTTTTGTAAAGCACATGGGTCTTTTGTAAAGCAGATTATCTTTTGTAAAGCATATTGACATGTAGTGATGCACATTCAACTTAGATAGCTTGAAGAAACCACTTCAAACATGGCCAAACACATTTCTAACATAAAAAATTTCATGAATGTGTGAGGGATGTGTGAGCAAGTTCAAATCATTTCAGGAAATAACCCTACACCCACAGCAGAACCAGAGAATCATCATGCTCAACCAGCTCTCAGAAAACCAGCAACACATATAACCAGCATGCTCAACCAACAACTCAGCAACACATATAACCAGCAAAAGCATCACATGTAACCACTCATGGCCGAAGAAGATGAGTAGCAATAACAACACATAACCAACATGCTGAACCAACAAGTCAGGAAACCAGCTTTCGACATAATCAACATAGGCAGACCACCAATTCACATAATCAACATCCGCAGACCACCAATCGACATAATCAACATAGGCAGACTACAGAATCAACATAGGCAGACAACCGAATTCAACAGACAGATCCAGCCATAAAATTAAGAGGCATGCCAAAAGAACAAGAAGGTAAGAAAGAGAGAAATCACCGGATGTTTGGGAACTGAATATCCCAAAAGAGTCGGACGACTTCCATCTTAATCGAATGAGGAAAAGCCAAATCTTGTGCAACCTCCGCC
>JAPKLW010001423.1:41986-74692 GCA_026898455.1 Plectranthus barbatus | reverse complement strand
TTCTCCTTCTCAAAATCAAAAGAGAGCTCCTCCTCGTCAAGATCTCCGCTCAGCACCGTCAACCAAGTGTCGTCACTGTCTGCGGCGGCAACGAAACTGTCGGCGGGGGTGTCGCCTGGCCGCGACCCACAGTCGTGTTCGGAGACGCTTTCGGAGTCATCGACTCGCGGCTGAACCATCACGCCAGCGGCGGCAACAACCCCGCCGTTGGGATCGCCGCCTGCACGCTGAACAGAAGAGCAAGGGAGAGGGGAGAGAGGTGTCATCATCGCGGCGGATGATTTAGGGAGCGGGGAGAGAGGTGTCATCATCGCGGATAAATTAGGGTTTGAGAACACAGGGCGGCGGAGTTACGGGCTTAGGGTTTCAGAGAGGAGAGCGTCGGCGACGGAGATGAATCGAGAGAGGAGGTCGGATGATTCCAGGCTTAGGGTTTCAGAGAAGAGAGCGGCGGATATGAATCGAGCAAGGAGATCGATGGATTGACGGGCTTAGGGTTTCAAAGAGGAGAGCAGCCTCGATGAATCGAGAGAGGAGGTCGGCCGATGGTTCCGGGATTAGGGTTTCAGGGAGGAGAGCGGCGGAGATGAATCGACAGAGGAGATCGGCGATTTTAGGGTTTGAATGAAGAAGATGAATGCGGCGCAAGAGGGTGGAATGAGAGAATGATCGAGAATTTCGATCGATTAGGGTAGAAAATGGGTGAGGGTAGGATAGTAATTAGGGAGAAAATGAAGGGTAAAATTGTCTTTATCGGTTTCACTAATTATAATTAGATGTTGTTAATTTTTTGCCAAAAATGGAAACGTGCCTAATAAACGGGACAAACCGAAAAGGAAAGTGTGCCTAATATAATGGGACGGAGGGAGTACTAGATTTACACCAGCGCTATGCGCAAATTTAATATATGTTGTTTTTTTTCTTGATATTAAAATATAATTAATAAAATTATTTATTTTAGCATTTTTAGAAATTCTTTTTAAACATGTTTGATTTATATATATTCATCAATGTTATATTTAGTGTGTTATAATATAAATTATTTTTTATATTATACGCCATATTATATATATATATATATATATATATACGTATCAAAAATAAAAATAAATATACCTAACACAAATTTTGTGAGGTTTGATTAATAAATTGTCCTATTGAAGATAGTAGAATTGTATTTTTTAAGAAGTAGTAAATATAATAAATAAGTGGGATGTAATGTTTTTAAAAAAGTGACAACTATAAATTATTATATTTTTTTTATAAAATATATATTTATGTTATAATAATAAAAAAAATTGATACAATATTTTCGGCGGGAATATTTTTTCATTATTTTCTTTAAATAGATAAATCATTTGATTATATTAAAATATAATTATAAGATTATAAACTATTTTATATATATATATATATATATATATATATATATATATATATTAGTATATTTATAGCATATTTCTTTATTATACATCAAACTAATTATATAAATTTGATAAAAATCAAAGCACATATATAAAGCACGAAGCTTATATAAACTAGATTTGTTATACAAAATTAACCTATCAAAAAATTACATTTGTATTTTTTTTTAGCATTATACTTGTAAGTTTAAAAAAACAAAATAGTTAAAACGTAATGTTTTACTGAAAAATGACACATGATTTTGTTGAAATTGTGATTACTGTTTATATTATAACTATATTTAATTTTGATTTATTAATATTCCGTATATTATAATATAAATTATTTTCTATATTATATGTCAAACTATATATACATTTAATAAAAATAAATAAAGTATATCAAACACAAAGTTTATGAGATTTGATTTAAATATTATCCTATAGTAATAAAATATTTGCATTATTTTAAAAAATAATAGTAAATATAATCAATTAATGAGATATAATATTTTAAATAAAAGTGGCAAATATATATATTTTTATATTTTTTATCGTGTGTATATATATATATATCTGTGTGTGTGTTATAATAGAATACATAAAATTCAAAATTATGTAAGTTTTTTTAATGAACAATTTTTTTTTACTAAATGGGTCATTTTTTGGGTCGACCTGAAAATAAATAAGTCAAGTTCAGGTTGATTTTTCTAATCCAAAAAAAATAAATAGACCGGGTTCGGGTTGACATATAAAGTGTTAATATTAGATTTCAATACGACCTTTCAATCCGAACCCGACCTAATTGCCACTCTAGTTTTGGTGTTGGCTGATTATTCACTACATAATTACATATTAACAACGTAGTCTTGTATCGGATTTTCACCTAAAGTTTTATAAAACTTAGCTGACTTGGAATTATGCGGAGGGAATCGCTCAAAATTGAGTATTAAATTATTATATTTTTCATAATAAAGTTTTTTAATTTAATATCTAAATCTATGAGATTCAGTTTTAAGTTCTAAGAATATCTTGCTTTTTTTTAAATCAAAAGAGATTTATTTTTGGTGGATAAAGATATTATTTGATTAAATATTTAATTTTTTCGTGTATTCCTTATTATATTCATTCATATTTCTGTCGCACTAAGAAGGGTGTGAGCATTAAAAAGAAAAACGTAAAACTAATTTCAAGAGCTTATTAAATCAAAACTAAGGTGGAGTATGTAAAGATACTCACTTCCCTCTACAAAATGGGCTTGTAAAGAAAGGGGACATTACTCCCAGGTCTATGGTCGATATGGGACATTTAACACACCCCCTCACGCACACCGTGGAGCTTCACGGGAATTTCATCATCGGGATGAGTCAAGTCCTATCACAGGACAAATTGAGTCCCACATCAAACCGAACCTGACTCTAATACCATGTAAAGATCCTCACTTCTCCTACAAAACCGACTTGTAAAGAGAGGAGACATCCACCATTATATAGTGGTATACTCCCAGGTCTATGGTCAATGTGGGACATTTAACAGAGTATAAATTACAATTTTATATTATCTCCCTTATATGCGTCACTTTATCATATTCATTCCTCTATGGCAACAAAATTGTTCCACAAACTGCGACAATTTACTTAGCATGTACTTTATTATTGTATTATATATAATTGCAAATGTATATACCTCATTTATTAATAATAATAAAAAAAACTCACCATAATCTCTAATTATTCTTTTTATTTTCATGAAAAAATAAAAAACACAGTTATGTTTCCATTATCTTAAAAAATGGGTGTGGCAAATGGCAATATTTGATTAGAAAAGAGGTAGTAGCCAAAGGATAAAATGTCACATTGGGCGCCGAGTCATGATAACATTTGCTTATTGTAAATTCACCAAACATATTCCAACTTTCAATTCCCATTTTCTAACTTTTTCTATTTTTATTCAATAAATGAGATCAAGTAAAAAAAAATTCTCTATGAGAAAAAAAATGAATCTTATCCATTAAATCTCAATAAATCTTGTTGCTTGATTGTGTTTCACTCGGTGCTTTATTTTATATCAATCATTCATTACCAAAATTTTTGGTTTTTGCGACTGGAAAATTGGTTGAAAATCGGTCGCAAACTGCTACAGAATTTTTTGGTCGCAAATCCGTCGCAAATTAATTTACTTGCATCCAAGGGGATTCAAGCTCGGGACCTCTAGCATGCGAGTTGCGCGCATTACCACTGAACCAAACACACATCTTATTTAATACTCCCTCCGTCCCACTTGAATTGTCATACTTACTAAATTGGGCGTCCCAACCAAATTGTCGCATTTCCAAAAAAGGCAATTTTTTCACACTCAACAATAAAATATTAATCCTACTAACTCATTCTACACTCACAACTCTTAATTTCCGTGCCGAAAAGAAAGGCGACAATTCAAACGGGACGGAGGGAGTATATGTACTAAAAAATATATATATTGAAAAATTAAGAATTTTGCGACGGATTTTTTCGTCGCAAAATTTGCGACGAAAAATTTGGTCGCAATTCGGTCGTAAAATTTAAAATTTTATTACGTCGCTAATTCGCGACCTTTTTTTTTGTCGCGAATCCGTCGCAAATTTTCAATTTCTTTGTAGTGGTTGATTTATTTAAATCTAACGGATATGATTCATTCTTTTTTCTCACAAATGGCTTTTTCTTATTTGATCCGCTCCCTATATATATATATATATATATATATATAGGGAGTGGATCCAGTGAGAAAAACCTTAACATGAGAAAATGAGAAAGATGGTTGATCGCATTCACGACATTGCTTAATTGTATTCAAGTCATTGCTTGATTACAATGTTGCTTGATTATTTTGTTGCTTGATTGCGTTTTAATTGTTGCTTGATTAAATATCAACCATTGATTTTTTTAGATCTGATGGACATGATTCATTCTTTTTTCTCACGGGGGGATTTTTTTTTATATGATTCCTCCTCTATATATATATATATATGGATTATAGAAAGCAAATTCGGTGAAAAAATCATCCATAAGAAAGTGAGAAATTTTCTTGATTATATTTACGACGTTGTTTGTTTGTGTTTTATCGTTACTTAATTATTACATTGTTTCATTATATTTTAGTTTTGTTTTTTTAATTATACAACAATCATTAATTTATTCAAATTTAATGAATGTGATTATTTTTTTTCTCATGGGAGAATTTTTTTCGCTTGATTTCATTTCATGGATTACATATATTTATATAAAGCTGGAGACTATTTTGTGGGTGAAGTCATAATGCTTATCTTTTTTTTTTTTTTGATGGAAGTCATAATGCTTATCTTGATTGGGCACTACCTCATTCAGTTTGGTACAAACCATTAAATATTCATGGCCTTTCTATGTTGTACTTCGGGAAAACCGTTAAATATATCCCTAACTATGCTCAATTATGGAATTTTGTCCCAATTATTTTTTATTATGTAAATATATCCTATTGTTTACTTTTTTATGTTAAAATGTCCTCCATACATAACGGTGTTAGTTTTACGATGACTCACCCGTTAATTGTCTACGTGGCAATTTTGTGTAGTAATTTTTTTTTATCTGACTCATCACCAAATAATAATAATAATAATAAAAATCCCCAAAAATACAAATTAATAAAATCCCTCCCGCAGCATCCCCAAAATTATAAATATGAGTCTCTCCTCTCGCAGCTGAAGCATCTTCTCCCTCAATGTAAAAAAAAAAAAAACAAATTCTTCCGCAAGGCACAGAGAAGTCGGTGAGGCAAGTGTGAGGGGCGCCCCAAGTGGGCGCGTCAATGGGCAAGCACTTGCACCGAGGCATTGACTTCCGATCGTACGACATTGAATCCACCCGCAGCGACGGCATCAGCGGCGTCGGTGTTCCCAGAGTCGCCGGAGCAGACATCGGCGTTCCTGTCTCGTAGTCTCCCATTCTCGATCTCTCTCTTTTCCAAAAACAACACAATATTTTTTTTTTGCAAAATAATAGTGAGAGAAGGTGGAAATGACTACAATTACATGCTGTGCAAGCTTTTATAAAGATGGCGCTACACGAGATGTGGAATTGTACCCAGATCGATCACCATTCCTACGCAGATAACTAATTAAGGTGCATTTCAGACTATGCCAAAACTCTTTATAGTTCGAATCAAGTCAAACTCTTATAGTTCGTTGAATTTTTTATTTATTCATTGTTATTTCAATTTGTGTGAAATTGAGATTCAAAGTGCAACATCAATCCAGACATTGCTTATCTTTTGTAATTTTTTGCTCTGCATAGTTGAATAAGTATATTTTGTTATTAGTTATAATTTATCATTTACCAAATGCTCTGCTATTGTGTTTAATGGATACATGGGATTCTATATGAAAATGCTACTTCACTTGTGAATTGGACTATACTCTCTTAACATGCTCCAAGTTGAATGATACATATTATTCAAAAGAAACATTGTTCTCATTCGTCCAAACATACGAGGTGCTGATGATGACTTTGCATTTGGGAACTTCACCAGATCGACAGAGATTGTATTGGTGAAGAGCTGCAGTGAGATTGAGCTCAAGTACATTGAGTATCTCTTTGCTCTGTGCAAGAAAGAGTTGATCTGCACCAACCCTCTGATTGTGGACAGTTACAACAACGAAAGTGAGAATTCAGATATCATGAAATGGCTGAGTGGGAAGAGACACTCTTCAACTCTATACATCTCCTTTGGGTGTGAGTGCTTGCCATCCAAGGAGCAGATAGCAGAAATAGCAAAGGGCTGCAGCTTCTGGATGTCAACTTTGTGTGGGTAATAAGATTTCTTGTCAAGAGAAGACCACCACCACTACACTAGACCAAGAGCTGCCTGAAGGCTTTCTTGAAATAGTGAAGGATAGGGGGCTGGTTGTTTCAAGATAGGTGGAGCAGACAAAGATCCTACGCCATCCAAGTATAGGTGGCTTCATGACTCATTGTGGGTGGAGCTCTGTGGTGGAGACCATGTATTTTGGAGTTCCAGTTATAGTCATGCCGATGAGACATCAGCTTCTAAATGCACAACTGGTGGATGAGTGTGGCATTGGAGTAGGGGTGGAAAGGGGTGGCAATGGAGTGTGTGTGCGAGAAAGAGGTGGCAGAATCAATTAAGAAGGTTATAGTGGAGAAGACAGTGTGTGAAAGTCTGAGGGATAGAGCTGGGAGATTGAGTGAGGCGATAAAAGGAAAGGAAGAGGAAGAGATGAATGAAGCAGCAGAGCAGCTGCTGGTGATTTGAATGAAAAACTAGAAAATAGTGTGACAAAATCTGCTATCTCAAACATGTGTTTCTTCTTTACTTTGTCTGGTTTAGAATTAATGTAAGATTCTTACACGAATTTGAGAAGAACTAAAATCTTTTGCTTGACTTTTTGGTCTGTTCATGAATACCTTGCACTAAATATTTAGTAGAAATCTAAATTACAACTTTTACAATAAAGGCACAAAAAAAAAAAGTCAGACAAAAAAATCATTTTACGAACAAAATCTACGATCACTCTATGAAAAGTCACAAAATTTTGAAAAGAACTAAATGATGATTCATTTAATTTATTATAGGAATTAATTCAGAAAGAAAAAACTTCAAAAACTATAGTCTCACATATGAAAACATGTGTTCTGTTACAAAATATAAATTACGATATTCGCTAACAAAAAATGAGTCATGAAGTCGATCAAGAAGCAGGTGGTGTGCTTTCATCAAACACTTGAGAACTCTGACCAGTAACTTCACATTCTTGTTGTCTATACACATTTGTCCTATTGGCTCCTGGAGGTCTTATGTATATATTTCCCGATTCACCGGTAAGTACTCCGTAACCTGTCCTTACCTACATACAAAAGAACTATGAAAAAAATGTACAATAATTTAGATAATAATCAAATAATTTTTAACCTGTCTCATTTCTCTTTGCTCGAGAGTGCTTGTCCCACTGGTAAGTACTCCATAACTTGTCATTACCTACAAATAAAGGAAGTATGAAAAAAATGTACAATGACTTAGACAATAATCAAACAATTTTTTACCCTTCTCATATCTCTTCGCTCGACAGTGCTTGTTCCATGTTCTTGTAGTGAATTCACTAGCTTTTTAGGTCTTCCAGCTTTCTTTTTAGAAGGTAGAGACTCTGTGGCACATCCTTCTTGCTGTAGTGAAGGTTCTTTGCAAGTCCTCTTATTATGACCAACTATTTTACATTTCGTGCATGCAACTCTGGCACTCTTCTTAGACAATTTTTGTTTTCCTTGTCTTGGTTCCTCAGAAACATCTTTCCTTCTATTTTTTCTCAGTCTACCAGGTTGCCGTACAAAGGGAGGAGGAAGTATAGGGGGCCCATGCACAACCGGCCAGTCCTTATGCCCATAAATAGGACTCAAATAATGCTTATAAGCATCAAGACAATTTCTTCTGTGGTAGAATTCATCTACGAACTTGATTGGGTCATCCCTAACATGTCTAATGCAAGCAAGACCGTGAAAACATGGTATGCCTGTTAAATCCCAAGCTCTACAACTGCATTCTTTGTTTATGAGGTCTACAATGGATGTCTCATCAAATGCATGCACTTCAAACTTATTATCCATTGCAGGATTAATTACACAACATTGGACAGACTTGTGTAATCTCCCTAACTTCTTATTCACATTCGGGCATAAAATATCCAAAGAAGCATTTAAACCCTTCACAATCTTAGGCATTCTAGTCATCAAACTCAGACGGATTTCCTCTAACATGTCAATTATTGGCTTATCCCTAGACTTAAGGATATAGCTATTAAATGACTCACATATGTTATTATCAATTGTATCCGTCTTAGTGTAAGTAGAGATTAAAGACTTACAAAATTTTGTTGGTTCTCTATCCATGAATTGTCTATAAGCTTCATCTGATTCCTCTTTCAACATACTCATCCTGAATTTGAAATCATTTTCATTAGTGCACTTCACAGCTCCCCAAAATAATGATTTCAACTTAGGGCCAGGGAATTGTTTCTTCCAATTAGCATATATATGCCTTGCACAATGTCTGTGTTCAGCATTAGGAGCCAACTTAAGAATACCATTGATTATCCCCTGTAAAGATAATTATAATTAATAATTGGAATTTGAAAAATACTTTAATTGAAAAAAGCAAGTAAATATTACCTTATGTTTATCACTCATAAATGTCCAGCCAAAGCCATCTACGATGTTAAGATCTTCAAATAAATGTGTGAAAAACCATGTCCAAGTGTCTTCACTTTCTTTTTCAACCACTGCCCAAGATATTGGCCACATCTTGTTGTTGCAATCTTTAGCAACAGCTGCCAATAAAGCCCCACCCAGTACTGTTTTCAAGAAACATGCATCAAAGCATATACATTTTCGGCATCCTACCATATATCCCTTTCTCAAAGCTGAAAATCCTATGTAAGCTCTCTCAAATACAGGTTGATCATTGCTATTCAAGTTTGTTTTCAACAGAAATCTTCCTTCCCTGTCCATATCCTGCAAATGAGATATATATGATCTCAAGTTCTTATAATGACTCTCTAGGGATCCCCTCATCTTCTCTAATGCTTTCCATTTAGATTTATAGCACAAATCCTCCGTCACAGTAACTCCATACTTCAATTTAACATCATAAATCATTTCCTTTGCGGGGTAGTTAGGATTCCTCTTCAAGGCAGGTGTAAGAATACCCGCCAACCAATCACTAGTTACTTGTCTGTTAATGCTACTTCTAACACATGTATGTTTATCCATGATTGTTTTGATCACAAATGTTGATTCATGCGATAATTTACTAGCATATAACATCCATGGACAGTCCCCATCACACCTAGCCTGTAGTTTTTTTTCACTTGATTTATTCCACCGGATATTATATCCATTCTCTATTGCCCAGTTCCTGATTCCTTCTTTGCATTCAGTAAAATCTTTGAATTTTAGCCCAATCTCCAATATAAGACTTTTATTGTCAACATTACTCTTATATGTTTTTGATTTAACTGTACGCTTGCTTCTCCTATAGCCCAAGTCTTCATCAGAATCCAATGAATATGGCGAGTCATCTGAGGATTCATACTCTGATATAACATTATTATCATTATCCTCAAAATCAACAGGCTCATCTAAATTATTCACTCTTCTAGCCCCACCTACATCTTCAAAGACAATCTTGCTCTTGCTCTTGCTCTTGCTCTTACTCTTGCCATCACTTTTTGTAGATTCAGTTAAATCATCATTCAGACATTGAGCATAAATCTTCAAGATAGACTTCTCAAAATCAACATGGTTATACACTTCATTATCGTAACCATCATCACCATCAAAAAACATATAGCCCTCAACATCACTCACGACTCTAAAAGCAGATTTTAACATACTGTGGTATCCTAGAGATTTAATGAACGCGCTTAATTTTTTAAAGTCAAAGAGCATCCAATCAACCATTTCCTTGACATCTGTCTTACCTCCAATATAGCTATGCTCACCCTTAAAAGTGCCTCCATGAGTAATTTCTATATTAATAAGATCTTCACATGCATGCATTGTCACATCCTCATCCATTGCCATAACTATACATCCACGCTTCCCCTTATCTTTTTTATACATCATTAACCTTCTACAAAAAATAATCAAAATTAATTTTTCAATAAACTAAATCTAATAATCTTTGTTTAATACATCAGTTTTAAATAATTACAAGCATATGTACCATAAGTAAGTATTCCGCTGAATAAGCATGTTAATCTTGTTATCTTTTTATTAATGCATAGATTCTAAACCAAGTTAAAAAGCAGTCACTTGTCTACTTATGTTCATATATTTGTTGCATAGTTTTCTGTATAATCAATTCATAAATATTTAAAATATAACAATAACATCATATGGTAATTAATAAAAGAAACTAAGTAATCCCTATTGATAATCTTTAAGAATAAAAACTTTTGTCATCTCATTAATGTAAGCACAAAAAAAAAGCACCAAAAAAAAAAGAATTAACTTCACAAATTACTAGACACATTCAAATTAAATGTCGAGAATGATAATAAAATATTAACTCCAAATATAAATATAAAGAATTACAGATGTTGATAATTAATCATAAACTTAAAGATATCTAAATCATTAAAATAAAAAATTACCTTCACTGTTGACAGCATCGCACCACCAATTTCTTTTGGGAATTTCTTTTGGGACCACTGAGACTGAATAATACCACCAATGTTTCAGGGACCACTGAGCCAATAATATTGGAAGAGAGTGAGAAGAGTTCTCTAAAAATTATAATATTAATGAGTTTGCTATTTAGGGTTTTTAGGGGATGAGAAGCGCAACAGTTTATACGATTTTTTTTTTTAAAAAAAGGGTTTTTTACTTTTGGAAGAGATGGGCTGCGGAGAATTTCAATATGTGTGTATTGGTTATTTTATGATTTGTATGGTAATGAGTCACGTTAATAATAAAAAAATATTATCCTACACAAAATTGCCATGTAGGAAATTAACGGGTGAGTCAGCGTAAAACTAACACCGTTATGTATGGAGGACATTTTAACATAAAAAAGTAAACAATGGGATATATTTACATAATAAAAAATATCTGGGACAAAATTCCATAATTGAGCATAGTTGGGGATATATTTAACAGTTTTCCCGTTGTACTTCTCACTAATTAGTGGCGGTCACAATTTTCCGTATGATTCCATTATCAATATAAATTTGCATAATAATAATTGATTTGAATTCACACTTATCGAAATTAATTTTTATTAAATTATTTTATATAGTATTTAACTTTGTTTGATATGGATATTCATCAATGATTTAATAAAAAAATTATTTTATTTTCGATAATTATTTAATAATTATATAAATGTAATTTCATTTTAATATAAGTATTGCTATCATATTATTTATTTTTTATCGTGTTAGTCGAGTCAAAATATTATTGGATTTTTATTATTTTCTTTAGTTCAAAATTTTATCGGATTCTTATTGTACGTTTATCTTATTATTATAGTACTAATGGATTAAATTTTTATTGATTTGTATTGTTATTGTGCATTCAGATTAAACCTTCCATTAAGAGATCGAATACACATTTTGTTGGTCTCAAGATTAGAGTAGGTAATATGCAGCGAAAATAAATATATATTTGCACTTGTTCTCCTGAACTGACTGGAACTCAGTTCAGGGTTTCTGAAAAGTTAAGCTTAGGTAAAATAAATCTTAGGTAAGTTTCACAAGATATACACTGCAATACTTGGATAAGTATTGAATGTTTAAAAGCCAGTTTTAAGAAACTTAAGAAATGCGAAAAGTTAAATAAAAGCAGTAAAAAACACAGGATATTTTATAGTGGTTCGGATACAAAGATCCTCATCCACTCTTCAGACTTGATCTGGAAATTCACTAAGTATGATACAAGCCTCCTTACGATCTATGCACTGTCCGTCGGCGCTCTGTCCTTCGGTCTGCTGTGGTCACTCACCTAGGAACTCATTGTAAGCTTAGTCTTCAGGTTGAAGTGAGGATGGCTCCCCGCAACCTTCTTCCCGGTGGTTGGATGTTTGCAGTTCTTCCCAGAACCCAGTTTGTTGGCAAAAGCCCGTGAGAATCAGAATCCTTGAAGTAAGGAAACCGACTGCTATGAATATATCTTAGAAAGATATACTCACCAAAGAATAGCTTAAGCTTTAAGCTTAGCCTCGTGCTTTTAACAACTAGCACAGAATGACAACTTGAGTCAGGAACTCAAGTCTCATGTTCACAAACACGGAGAGTCAGAGAGCTTTGAGTAGAGAGTATGGCAGAGTAATGACTTAGCTTTTTGAGAGATCAAAGTTTTTTTTTATTCTAAATATTGGGGTATTCATAGGAGATTCCTTGGATGAATTTGAAATCTACCAGTTAGACACATTAATCCAGTCATTAGAGACATGGAGAATGTAGTCCAATTATAGCCCCTTAGGTCTGCTCTACTCTGCTGTGGCAATGTACTTTTCACTAACTTTGTGTCAGACTACGTTTTAGTCCAAGGAATCCAAGTATGGATATCCTCGTACTGACTTTTACTTAGCGATCAATTCTTGAAGTCTGACTAAGCTTGGTTGTATTCGTGTACCACGTGCTTAAAAGGTAAAGGCTTCCATACTAACTTCTTATAGTCAGTATAGGCAGCCCTCATACTGAGTTCTAATAAGTCAGTATGGCGAACCCTCATACTAACTTCTCTTGAGTTAGTATGGTAAATATATACTGAGTACCCAAACTCAGTATAGACCTTGGTCATACTTGGTGAAACCAAGTTTCACGCACGAACACTTCTTCAATTCTCGAGCATTTTCTATGCTCGGTCTTCAGCTTGGTCTTCGGCATGTAAGAGCTATTACAACGCAATTAATCTTATATAAGGATTATATTTTTGTTTCTAAGCTGAAAACTGACTAAGATGACTTTCACAGCTTTTGACCCATGAAAACATCAAATAAAAGGAAAGGGATTTCTAATTGTTGTTACTTGAAAGTTCAAAAATAGAATTGAAAGAGTACTGATATGGAGCTCTGAAATGACAGTTCTTTCTCTAGCTTTTTATTGAATTTTTCCAGAAGAAGCTTAATTGTTTCTTCTTCGGCTTCTTATACTAAATCAACCGATCTTTACATGGAAGTTATTCGAATCAAGGAATTTACAACTAACATTCTATACAAGGAGTAATTACAGCTAAAATCTTGCTAATCCCTTGATTCTCGTTAGTTGATTGCTTGGCGTGCGCCTTCATTGCGGATTTCAATATAACTTCCTTTCATAGCTTGATACTGGGTATTGATCGAGTCATTATACTGTATCTGCATCTCTCATCGCATGTCTCGAGGAATGAATGTTGATCGAACCACATGGTGGTTCGAGCTGGGGTATAACACTAACAAAATTCCTAACATATTTAAACTTAATGAATTCAAATACTAATGAATTGACATAATAAAGATTCAATCCATTTGCATGAATGGTCACCCCTAATTAGTGTTCTTTACAATGTTGCACTATATTACAATGCCTTGTAATAATGGAAGTATAGTAGGATTATGGCAGAGAAGGTGTTCAGACCCATCAAAGATTAAGTTTATAGTTAATAGTAGTTCGATCATTGACGGGTCGAATCAGACCTAACTTTAAGATATCGATAACATGAAGAGTCTATAATTCATGTGTAATCATGAGAGAATATGAACCTCAAAGCCCATATCAATTTAATTTTGATCAGCCTAGAATTATATTTTGTTAATATGGTTTGTACTCATATGTTAATTAGGGAAGATGAAAAACAGATGCTCGCGAAGCATAGTGGAGCAGGATCGAGCAGCGGAATCTGTCCATCATAGAATCTGTAAGGCCAACGTAAGCTTGATGTTCACCATGTGAATGATAGTGGAAAGCGGAAGGGTGGGCAGATTGGTGGTGTCAACGTTTGCGGCCATGGTAGAGCAGAACAGAAAAAAAAAAAAAAAAAAAAAAAAAAAAAAGAAAACGTGGATGGAGGGAATTAGGGTTTATGCCAAGGTTTGGCTAATACCATGTAGGGAAATAATAACTTGTATTTCACTCAAAGAATTAAACCTACAAAGTAGTTTATATAAAGGAGAAACAAATCTACAAATTAAATCTAATATAGAGATATTAAATTATATGAATATAAGATATAAGTAGGGATAACAGGGAAATATATCCCCATCTATCACAAATTAGGGAAATATATCTGTTGAGGTTTGTTTTACGATTAAACGGAGCTCTTGAAACTTTGTTAAATAACAACAAGCAACAATGAAAGGAAAGCAAAAAAGAACGAATTAAGATAAAGAATAAGATGTGAAATCTAAAAAAGAAAGGTGTGTTCAATTCAGTAAATCCACGGGAAATTCAGCAGCGTTACAACATAGCTTTTGAAGCGTAAAAAAGATACAAAATTTGAGCTCTTCACCCCTATTTATAGACAAAGTGAGGGGGAGAGTGACTAACCTAACCCTAGCTTCGAACGGTTCGTGCTCGCCGAAAAATTAGGAGTGCTCCGGGTTTTTCGGGGTCAGTTAGGGCTTCTAACGGCCGCACGCCGCCAGACTTCTAGGGTTTATTCGTCATGCTCCTCGATACCGACCCCTTCATGTGCTTGGTGTCGAGGAACTAAGAGGGTCGATGGCGATCTCCAGACTTAGGCATTTTCGGGTCTTCTATCACTCCAGGTGGGCATGCTGCTTTAGTCCAATCGCCATTTGGGCCGACGTGGCTCCAACAATATCCTAGGGTTTTAAAGTTAGGGAATTATATCCCCAACTTTATTTCTGTTAGGGAATTATATCCTTCTCTGCTGACTCATCAGTTAAGTGTAAGGTGGCATTGATGTGGCATTGTCTCACTGTCACATGACACCACATCAGCACCATATGGCAATGGTGTGTTATTTTTAAAATATTTTTTATTATTTATTTTAATTATTAATGTATTATTATTTTTTATCTTAATCTTTTTAATAATATTTATTTTATTTTCTTCATGTACAATTAAGGAATATTTATTTTTTTCATAACAATATTATTAAATAATAAAATAAAATATATTTGAAAAATAAGTTAATATTTAATTTTTATTAAACAATAAATTTATATATATTTCTAATAATATTTTTATTTTTCAACTAATTTTTATATTTTTAATATTATTTTAACGAAGAAAATAAGAAATATATAATAATAATAATTTAAATAAAAAACAAAAAATATTATTGAAAAGAAGAAAATAAAAAAGAATTAATAATTAAATTAAAAAATAAAAAAAATATTTAAAAATAAAAATGAAATGTCATTTCCACAAAGCACTATGTGGCACCATGTGTCAGTGAGCAATGTCAAATCATCACCATGTGGTACTTACGGATGAGTCAGCGAATGAGGATATAATTTCCTAACACAAGTAAAGTTGGGATATAATTCTCTAATTTTAAAACCTTAGGATATACTTTCCTAATTTATAAAAGATGAAGATATATTTCCTTATTATCTCGATATAAGTATATCACAAGAGAATATGTGCTGAGTGGAGCCACTGTGCACCGTAAATGATAATTTGGTAATTGTATTATGTAGGTTTATTTTTAAAAAAATTTGTATATTACACTGTAACTTTAATAATTCCTCTTTGGTGAATGTAGACTATTGCCCAACTACATAAAATTATTGTGTTAGTTTTTTACTCTTTTCATTTATAATCTATATATTATTTAACCATTCACTCACAACAAAAAAAAAATAAAATAAAATAAAATAAAATAAAATAATAATAATAATAATATAATGCGTGTAGTGTTGTGCTTACGTTATCACACAATGAATATGTTTTGCGTAGATAAAATATGCACGAAATGAAATACTCTCACCATTCGGACCATCTCCAACCATACCCAAAAACCAAACCAAAGACCAAAAATTTCTCCAATGGAACACAAAAACCAAACCAAAACTGCATTTTCCAGTATTTCACCCCCATTTTGACATAAATATACATTTGTACTGTAGCTCACACCAAAAAAAAAATATTTACACTCTAGTCCTTTAGGTTTTATAATTTTACATATTTAGCTTTTTTATTTCTTTCTTTATTTATTTGTTTATAATATATATATATATAATATTTATAATTTAAATATATTATTATTTTATTAAAAGAAATGTGTGATTAAATAAAATTAAATAGAATTTTAATATCATTTATTTTTATAATAATTATATTGTATTATTATTTCATTAAAAAATTAATGTATGATTCATTAAAATGCATAGAAATTTAATACCATTTGCGATATTTAATTTTTGAATTAAAATTTTAATTTATTGTATTTTTGTAAATAAATTTAAACTTAAAAAATTAAATAAGCATTGACATAAAAATATTAAAATTTCTAAAACAATAACATTACACGAAATATTAAAAAACAACATTACAATACTAGAGAGAAAACACAATGCAACTCATGAAATATAATATGGTGTGTTGTAATGTAATTTTATTATTGAGATGTTTAGTAATTTAGTTTATTTGATATGTTTTAATATAATCTTAATATCATGTTTTTTTAATTTCTTTATTATTTAATTTTTTAATAAATTATAAATTTATATTTTAAATAATTATTCAATTAATAAATATGCAATTAATAATATTTCTTTTTTTTATAATTGATTATCTTGTAATAATTTATTTTCTTTGAAATTAATAAAGGGTTCAAATTGCAAATTTGTTAAAGATATTGGTTGTATTTGAAAAGTTTAAAAAGTTGTGATAAAAAGAATATGCTGAGAATATTCTTTTATGTTTGAGTTTAGTATTTTCGGTTGGAAAAGAATGATGTTCGATGTGACATTTACTGAATTTTAATTTGGGTTTTGGGTTTTCGGTTGGTGATGGTCTCAATTAGTATATGTAGATTGATTTTGCTTTATGAATAGGATTGCGTTGGAAATATCAGTTTATACGAAAATATATATTTTCGTTTAAATATATTAGTCGTAAATTTACCCTAAATGAATACTTGGCAATATTTTGTAATAGTGAAAGGTTTACTTTTATTTTTAAACTCTATTAATAATAGTCTTTCTTTCTATTGTGGCCTTTTTTGTCGTGTCAAAAGTCATATAGATAACATTAATAATACATAGTATTTAATTATTCTGAAAAAAATGAGCCAAGACCCTTTTTGGTTAGTATCCACTTTTCTTCAAGTCAAATTCTTCATAAATCTGCCCTTGGATATGTTATTCTTTTCGTTATTTAGTATTTTTTTTTTTTACATTGAAAGCAAAGATTGAGAGTAGTGGAGATTTTCAATGGAATATATTTACTGAGAATTCCTTGATTAATAATAAAACTTCAACTGGTAGAGTTATTATTATTATGTAAGTCTCACAATTGAGTACCTCTATATTTAAAAAATTAATAGATCATATCAGCTACCTCACTAAAAAAAATTACCGATTTGCGATCAAAAAATCCGTCGCAAATTGTTGTTTTGCGACGAATTTTGGCCGTCGCAAAAATGTTGGTCGCTAAAAAATTGGCGACAAGAAATTGAGTTTGGTCGCTAAATTTTGCGATGGATTTGCGATCGAATTTTCCGTCGCTAAATTTTGCGATCAAAACTTCTGTCGCGAATTTATTTCCTGCAAAAAATAAAATTTGAATTTCTTGAACCAAACCGGTCTAACCAAGAAATTTTGTGACCCTGCACCGGCGGGGATTCAAACTGGAGACCTCTTGCACGCATGCTAGGTGCGCTACCACTAAACCAAATGCTACTATCAATTTTGAAACATTTTTAAAAATATAAATATTAAAAAAAGAAAAAACTTGCGACGGATTTGCGAAGGCATATTTGGTCGCAAAATTTAACGACGGAAAATTTGGTCGCAAATCCGTCACAAAATTTTAACGGCGGAATTTTTAGTCGCAATTCTGTCGTTAGCCCGTCGCTAAATGGCGACCCATTTTTCATTCCGTCGCAAATTTAAGAATTTCTTGTAATGTTGGATTAAATTGTTTTGAATAAAATTCGCTTCTAAAGAGAAAATTTTCACCATTATAAGATGGTCTAGGTTATATATTATTTTCAATTGATGAAAGATACATGTAACATATCCCTCACACACGCACACTAAAACTATTTTTTTTTATCTCACATTGCAGACAACAGTGCTATTGATGGCTCTCATTATTATAATCGAGTTATCTCTGATACATAAATGCTAGGATCTAGTTTTTTCTTATAAATTTAGCTTGTAAAGAGATGTCTCACCATTATAAGGTAGCCAAAGCTATTGTCTCATCCTGACATGAGAAACATTTAACATGACTCCACTAACTCCCACATGTAACCACCTCTTGAATTTTTTATTAGGCAGATAAAATGGAAATCGAGTTTCAATCACTAAACTTATTATAATTCGAATGGAATCCTCATAGGATCATCAATAAGTTTGTTTAATTAAGATCTTACACATTATAAATGATATCAATTACTTTATCGCAAGTTGGATTTACAACGATCATATAATTGATGCAATGCCTTACAGCAATGGTATAAAACAAGGTTTCAAAATAATTATTCTAATTTGTTTAACTCTATATATATTATGAACCGGATGAATCCACACAATTATATCATTTTATGGCATGTATGTATAGTAATGATTAAGGTGGCTCCAAAAATAATTTGTAAGCCAAGCTTCATTGAATTTTTACGTAATAAAAAAAATAAAAATAATTAAATAATTAAGTAAAAAATATCAACTCAGAGTAATATTATTAATAATAATATATTCTATAAAAAACTAAAATTGTAGTACTAAAATAGGAAAAAAAATCTGGCACATCTTATCTCGCAGCCCCTCACACACCTTATTCTTTCTTTCTTCATAACAACTTACCGTTAAAGAGAAATTAAGAATTATATCATAAAATATCATATCGTCTATTAAAAAAAATTCCATTAGAAAAGGTTGGAGCCGTCCATTCGCCATTGGTAATGATATCACTACTTTTAAGTTACGTGTGTTTTGGAGAATTATATGAGTGATTCTGTGCTAGATATCGAGGTTGTGGTTAGATGTCATGTAAATTTTCATTTAAAGGATTAAAATTACACGTATTGTATAAATATGAAGATGAAAGAAGGAAAAAACCAACTTAGAAATGAATTGCTGATTTAAAATATAATAATCTTTAAATAAATAGAAAGAAAAGGAGGTGATAGTAAAATAGTAATGAAAAGTGGAACAAGTTAATTAATGGGTAACCCCAGATTTGGCAACACATTTAATATTCAACAAAATACAAAATTAATTAAAGTAAATCGCACTTTTTTACGTTAACCAGAATTTTGATGCATCTCCTCGTCATCAACTACATATTGCTCTCTCTTTATCTTCCTCATCCATGTCGTTTTTCACTAAACCTTTTTAAAAAAAAAAAAAATATTCTGACAAAACAACCGCCCTCTGTGTAGCTATTCAAGCATGCATGCATACTTGCATAAACAAAATAAGAATCGATCTTGATATTTTTTATTTATCAAATTGTTGTCGGTCTCAAGTTATTAAAATTAACATGTATTGTAGTCTTAGTTGTAATAGGTCTTAACTGAGTATTTGTAAGTCAGTTGGTTTTTAGAAAATCAATTCACTATCTTTATTCTCCAGGCGATTCAAAATATATTCCATCAAATTAATTATTTTTTTTGGGTAAAATTTATTCCATAATTAAATATTCTTCTCACAAAACAACCGCCCTATGTATAGCTATTAATTGAATACATGTATACTTAGGCTGGCAATTCGTGCGTGTCGGATGTTATTATGCCCGTATTTGAGCTTAACGAGTTGTGTAGTGTTCGTGTCCATTATTATCATGCAGGTTCGTGTTGTATGTAAATTCTTTAGCTAGCCCTGGTGTTGTTATTGTGTTCATGTTTAGAGTTTAACGGGTCTTGTCATGTTGTGTTCGTGTCTAGAGCTTAATGGTCGTGTCGTATCCGTGCCTATTATTATCTTGCGAGTACGTATCATGTTAAGAATTACTAGCCCTAATGTATACATACATAAACATATTTTCATTTATAGATTTGTATATATAGGATATTTGTTAGAGAAATATTTAGTGAGAAAAATCACGCATTTTCATTTTAATGATATATGATTTATCTCAAAATTTTATGCATAAAAATGAATAAGTATAATTTTTGCATTTTTTTAAAAAAAAATTCCAATGAATTCGACTTGTACACAAATACCTATTTATATATAGGTTATTAAGAAAAAAGAAAATAAGAGTAGTCGTGTTTGGTTTTAATTGACATATTCATTTTGTGCCTAATTTAAAACATTTCGCAGACAACATGTGTGTAAAGTAAAATATTTAAATAAATTAACTTATGTATTTAGTTAGTTCTCTACCTTTCATTACAAATTGTTCCTTATCTGATTAATTTGATAAAGAATATTGATATATTCTAACGATTTGAAAACTTCTCTAATAGGAGTATATGATCGAGAATTCACTAACTTATTTTCTTTGTAAAATCTGTTAATTGCTTATTTTAGAAAGTCTGCATAAATTAAAATCGACAAAAGTAAAGAATTTTTTTCAGAATTAGATCCTGATTAAGCACTAAGTTAGGCATCTTTTACTTTTATTAAAAAAATGAAAAAGAAGCCATATTCTTGATCCAAGAGCAGACATCTAAACAGTTGGAAGTAATTTAACATCTTGAAAATATTTCTCCACTGTTATTGTTAAATTATAAAATATTTATAGCCTCAAATCATCATATTCTGTCACATTGTAACCAAAACTATTGAGATTTTAAATCTTGTTTGAATTATGAAGGGTCGGGTCTAACTAAGAAAAGTAATTTAATTTGATCAGTTTCTCTCTCATGTGAATATTCTGTGTAAATCTTCTTCGTTTGATTCTAGGCATATTCTACCACCAAATTAATATGTAGTATTGCAATCATAATCTTCTTAAAAGGATATTTAAATACGCAAAAAAAAAAAAAAAATCAAATTTCTTATCATCACAAACACGAAGATTATTATTATACATATACTCAATACATATAAAATGAAATTTCCTTTAATATTATCATCAAATTAGTCAGTTTTGGCATTTATTATTTTATATCTGGAATGAATATTGTAGTCTGAAATAAGTATTTCTCAGAAAATTAAGAGAGAATATATATAGTGCAAGTGAAGTGGGATCTGACATGACGGCCGGAATATTGAGCTGCGCCACCCACTCCGCGGCGTAGGATTGTGACGTGGATCTTTCAAACGACAACGTTACAACCCAATACTGTTCCTACGTATACTTGTCTTTTTTCCATCAATGCTTCCTTTCCTTTTTCTGGACTTCACCATCTAAATGATCATTCACAAATTTCATTCACCACCAAACTAATTAAGTCGTCTGTTCCAAAAGGAATAATATAGTATTAATATTCAAAGTCGTACATACATACATACATCTATATATATATATATAATATTTTTTTTTAAAAAAAAACATACAACTAATTAATTTGTTGTGTGACGTTCCACACCACCTGAATTATTTACATATAAACATACGTTCTCTCCTCATAGCACGAGTCTCATGCCTTGTTCACAATATTCCTCTCTCTCTCGCTCCTCTCCGAGATGGTGAAGTTCTCGAAAGAACTGGAAGCTCAGCTCATCCCAGAATGGAAAGACGCCTTTCTGGATTACTGGCAACTCAAGAAAAACATCAAAAAGATTAAGTTGGCGAGAATACCCAAGCATGCTCCACACTACTCCCACTGCGATTTCGGTCGCTCCATTTTCGACCCCGTTCGCTCTTTCCTCGCCAACAATGGCGAGAATGCCCAGGTAATTATCGCGAAAATCACTCCATATTTAAATTTAATTAATTAACACTCAATCTAATGATTTCAGGTAATTACTTGTGTTGTTTCTTGGACTATAGTTTGCCGATGAGAATTCAATCTCTTCACGTCTGTTCGTTTCCCCTTTCTGTTTCTGTTTTTGTATCTTTATAATTAATATAATTTTTGATTGTTAGTGGCAATATGTCAGGCAGTTGTAAGGCACTCAAAAGATGGCAGGAAAATGTGAGAGTTTGAAGAATTTCGCACGAAAAAATGTTTGTTGGAGAGTTTTTTTTTTTAATCAAGAATGTTTCAGAAAATGCGATCACGCTACGTCATTTTCGAGCAATGTTTAACTGCTCTTTCTAAATTAAAGCGAGTCTACAAAAACTGCACCCAAATTTAATTAAATCACATCATTTTATGTAATCTCATTGATTTGTATACTAATCATCTTTCTTAATTCCAAATGGGTCTCACCACCAAAGTTGCTCTTTTGTAGACACAGAGCAAAATTTGTAGAAGTGAAGATGAAGAAGAAGAAGAAGTTGACGAGACTGTGCATGCTCAACTGTTTTCTGAAGAATACGAGGTGATCATCAATTTCACCTGAAACTCGTTTTCTTTAGGCCATGGATGTTCGTGGTTTAGTTTAATTAAAATTAATGATTTTCTAACATTCTAATCCTGCATTTACTACTTACTAGGATGGATAATAAATAATAGAGATGCAAAAAAAAACAAAAGAAAACTGAAAAATTATGTCACGCTCTCTTTGAAAGGATTTATGTAATATCAATGCTAGTTTATGTTTTATTGCTAGTTTTCAAGAAAAAATCTCAAATGTAATATTTTTTTTCATTTTTTGGTATTTATGTCCATAAATGAGCAGGTGAAGGTGTTTTTTGAGATTTTGGGCGATGAGCTGAAAAAAGTAAATCAATTCTACACGGAAAAAGAAAATGAGTTTCTTGAAAGGGGTGAGTTATTAAACAAACAGCTACAGATATTGCTCAAACTCAAGCGTGTTCTAAGTCATCACCGCTGCCGGAGTAATGCGCCCTCGAAGACCGGCGGCGACGACGTGTCGGTTCTCTCTACCCTTGATCCGCCGTGGCGACGGAACTCAGATTTTTCCGGTTTGTTTCTTTGTCTCAGCAGACTATATACACTATCGACGTCCCATCACATGCAGAAGTTATAATATTGCTAAAAAAAAAAAGTTGCTAAATTAAATAATTGTTCTAAATCATGTATTCATCTTTCATGCAGAAGATTGTGGAAATCCAACGACGGATCAAGAAACTGACGACGTGATAGCTGCACTTCAAAGAAATGGCATAAAATTTGACTATTCATCAAAGCCAAAGAAAGGGATGAAGCCTAAGATAACGATGAGAATAGATATTCCGGCGACGACACCGTCAGGGACGATAGCCGCCGTGACATCGATGCTGCGGGAGGATTCGAGGAACAACTCCAAGAAAGGTGGAGGAGGAGAATGCATTAACAGACACAAGATTCAGTGTGCTGAAAAGATGATACGAGGGGCATTTGTGGAACTCTATCGAGGACTTGGAATGCTTAGAACATACAGGTTATTCAAGAATTCTAACTTACTTTCACTTAGTTTTAAATTATTTATTCCGTTAGAATGAGAGTTTAGTGGTTTTGCAGTTCACTGAATATGGTTGCCTTTACAAAAATACTCAAGAAATTTGACAAGGTAAGATAATGGAGTTTGATTTTTATTTTGACAGACTAAAAAATGGTTCTTACAATCTTCATTTGTGTGTGTGTGTGTGTGTTTTTTTTCTAATATATCTTTCATGCATGAACAGGTTGCGAATCAGCAAGCATCGGCAGATTACCTAAAAACAGTAAAAAGATCCAATTTCATCAGCTCAGATAAGGTAAACAAAGGCTAGCTGGCAGTATTTTTCTTTTTGAGTATTGATGAATGTAATAACAATATGCATTGTGGGAATTAAGGTGATAAGATTAATGGACGAAGTGGAGTCCTTATTCACAGAGCACTACACTGACAATGACCGGAAGAAGGCGATGAAGTTTTTGAGGCCATTACATCACAAAGACTCTCATGTTGTTACCTTTTTTGTTGGTGAGTTTTTAAATCTGAAGTCTGAATATATTTTTATATTTTTTGGAGGGATAATTTTTTTGCAAATTAAGTTTTTTACCATTGTTGTGGCAGGTTTATTCACGGGTAGTTTTGTAACATTGTTTTGCGTCTATGCCATCTTGGCACATGTAACTGGTATGCTCCAATCTGCAACACAGGCTGCTTATATGGAATCAGTTTACCCGATTTTCAGGTTAATAATCCGTCGCCTTCTATTCATTCTAACGTATAATCATGTATGCTCAAATCGATTAACATTTGGCAACTTGCAGTATGTTTGCATTGCTAAGCCTGCACTTGTTCATGTATGGATGCAATCTGTTTGTGTGGAAGAGCACAAGGATCAACTACAACTTCATCTTCGAGTTCAACCCGAGCAGCGCCCTCAAATACAGGGACGCTTTCCTCATCTGTGCCTCTATGATGACAGCCGTCGTTGGTGCAATGGTATTGCAACTCATCTTGCTCTCCACAGGCTTCTTTCCTCGTGAGGTCGACTTCATTCCCGGGATCTTGCTGCTGGTGAGAGGGCGTTTCAGCTTCAATAGAAAGCATGCAGAAACTAAGTTATATTAGGTGTCTTGATCTTGCTGTTGTATTCTTTTGAACAGGGCTCTGTGCTGCTGCTGATCTGCCCTCTGAATGTGTTTTATCGGCCTACGCGGTACTGCTTCCTCAGGGTCATGAGGAACATTATCTGCTCTCCATTTTACAAGGTGTGTGAATCTCTGAATAAATCTAAATATATTGTATGTCGCATATATATGGTCTTGCTCAAGATTAACAGATTCTGACATCTGATATTCTTCACGGCAGGTTTTGATGGTGGACTTCTTCATGGCTGATCAGCTCACCAGTCAGGTATATAAATTTCAAACAAAAACTGATGCATTCCACCCCTCAATCTAATGTTTTCTCTTCTATTTCTCCAACAGATTCCACTGTTGAGGCATGTAGAAGCCGCATCGTGCTATTTTGTGGCGGGAAGCTTCAAAACACACCGTTATGAGACGTGCAAGTCGGGAAAGCTGTACAGGGAGCTTGTGTATGTCATCTCCTTCGCTCCCTATTACTGGCGAGCAATGCAGGTGCGCTGACTCAAAACCATTTTCAAGATTGTTGTCTAGGAAGCTCTGTTTGATGAGTGTAGAGGAGAGTGTGTAGTTTTACTAACATGGAAGCTTGGTTTGATGGTGCAGTGTGCGAGGAGATGGTTTGACGAGAGCAATCCAGATCACCTGGCTAACCTGGGGAAGTATGTTTCAGCAATGGTGGCAGCTGGGGCAAGGCTTACTTATGCCAGACAGCCCTCGCAGCTATGGATGTACATAGTTCTGCTTACCTCGGTCGTCGCCACAGTTTACCAACTGTACTGGGATTTTGTTAAAGATTGGGGGCTTCTCAACAGGAATTCCAAGAATCCTTGGCTCAGGGATGATCTAGTTCTCAGGAACAGGAGCACTTACTATATATCCATAGTGAGATCTCTCTCTCTCTTTCTCTGTATCTCTCCGAAAGATTTGGCTGAGCAGTGAGTTGTATCTATGAATTCTCAGGCTATAAACTTTGTGCTGAGAATAGCATGGGTGGAAGCCGTGATCAGATTCAATATAGGGACGTTGGAGTCGCACATGCTCGACTTTTTTCTAGCTTCATTGGAGGTCATCAGGCGTGGACATTGGAACTTCTATAGGTAAAAAAATCATTGAAAATGTTGTGTGATACTGAAAATGGTTGTAATGAGCTGACTGCTAACATGGTAAATGCAGATTGGAAAATGAGCATCTCAACAATGCTGGGAAATTTAGAGCAGTGAAGACAGTACCTTTGCCATTCAAAGAGATGGATTCAGATTGAAACACCAGGAATACTTTGAACTCTTTTAAGGATCAGAGAACTATCGTATTCGTGTCATGGAGGGAGGTGACCATACGCGTAGATACGAAAGAGACAGCACTCTCAGGGCAATCAGGGAGAGTTTCTAACATAATTCTTTTGGTCTGAGTATATACATATCTTACAAGTGTTGATGGCCAATCTCAGCAACAACAGTGTATCAGATTTCATTACATGATTTGTAGCTTCTAAATAGAATGGATGACCGTTTGATTGTAAACACAATTTATTTCTTCAATCCAAAAGGACTTCAGATTTCATACTTCCCATTAAGCAAAAGGGAAGAAAACTGGATATATAATAATATAGTACAGTAATTACAAACAAAGCTGCATTAAGTAGAGTCACGAGTTCAACAATTGTAGCTGATATGGCTATTCTGCTGAATCCAAGTGTGTTTAAAATCTATCTAGAACAAGTACCTCCACTGTGCAGGACGATCTTTCGATATGAGCAGAACCCTAGGAGATGAGTAATCGAAAGAAGGACTACACATGTCATCAGGTCCAATGGTTTCCATATCTTGGGAGCTGTTATGACCCATTGCCAAGGAAGGCAGTCCCTCGTCTTTTAGGGAGTCGAAAACGAATAAACCAAGTCCACAAACTCCCATGACATAGCTTGAGCTTCCCCAAACTTGTGTCAATGCTGTGGCATTGCTATGAGCATTTGATTCTGGCAATGTGTAGGTGCTAAAAAGACTCTGTTTGCGCAACGAAAACTGTTGGATTTGGGAAGAGTATTGCCTTTTTGCAGCTGATCTTAAACTAGAGCATCCGATGTAGATGGAATCCCCACGTGAGAAAGCTGAATGCACGTCCACTCCAACTTTGGGTAACTTAAGACCAATACCAGAAGGTAGCCTGAAATCTAGCACATTGATAGAATCTGAAGTGCAGAATACTCCATCATTTCCTTCTGCTTCCGCTGAACTCACTCTGCATGAAATGTTTGAATTAGTAAACCTAAACATGAAATAAACTTCTGTATAAAAAAGGGTGGCAGCTTCAATTCTCTTACCTTTGTCTAACTCCGCCTCCTAATTCTGCATCCGTGTTATTCACGTGAAGAGCAGAAATCTTCCGACCAGAGGTAGACACTGACAGCAGTGCCTGAGAGCTGAGAGAGCTGACATCCCATACAGAAATCGAGACTGATTCTGCTATTGCCACTTTTCCTCTGTTTCTCCACTGCAAAGGACTGGCATAATCCATTGCTGAGAGAGGCTTCTGCAACTCCCACTTCATTACTTGCTCCCCATCACGAATATCAAATATTTGGATCATCTTCCGGTAGCTAGATCCTGACATGATTAGCGGTCCACATGGTCTATACCACCATTGTGAGTTTTCAGTAGCCATAGCAGTTGACAGAGATCTTCCACGAATGGCGGTGTTAGGTAGAGCAGCGAGGGCTGGTCTTGCATGGTTGGTTTCAGTGTCATCCTCAAAATGATAAGCATGTATCTTTTTTGTGTAGAAATCCCATAAGCAGAACCCAGAATGGTGAGGATTTCCAGCAGATGCTGCCACAACGTATCTCCCAGAGCATCCATCCGCAGTAGGGGCACGAACTATCCAACAATCTTGCCAAATGTTTGGAATGACTGAACCAGGGGGCTTGTATTCTGCCTTCAGCTGTAAAAATATATTTTATATACTTTAATACAGAAAGCTAATGCATATAGATATTGTATAAAATAACAAAACGCATAAAAAAGGAGAGGATTGTACCTCTGAATTAGCAATATCATAGAAAGAACAAGAGCCATCACC
Source organism: Plectranthus barbatus (assembly GCA_026898455.1). Classification (NCBI taxonomy): domain Eukaryota; kingdom Viridiplantae; phylum Streptophyta; class Magnoliopsida; order Lamiales; family Lamiaceae; genus Plectranthus; species Plectranthus barbatus. The sequence goes on along the minus strand of JAPKLW010001423.1, from coordinate 46,989 downwards.
ATGAGCAAGAAGAACAGACTCCCCCTCTGACACAAACCATCCTCCAGTTGAGGTCTTGTGTCCAATATCATTTAACTTATACGCATAGTTTTCTTCTACCTCATCTTCAGATACCATGGCTGGCCTGTTTTCTTCATCATCGAAGTCGTTAAGCCTTTCATCAGCCATCAGCAAAGCATCAATAACATCTTTCCCTTTGGGTACCGTAAATGAAGAACTTTCTGCTATATAAGTCACAGAATCATCCATCTCTTCAAGCTTACTCACCTCTGGAGCAACATGCGACTCTTCCTTGCTCAAAGAAGCCACCAATTCCACACCAATATCATTTTCTTCGAAAGTAGTGTTCTTCTTCTCATCCACAACAAGTGTGCCCGTGGATTCTCCCACTTCTAACACACGAGTCTCAACACCTCTGGATTCTGATTTTGATGAAGTCCTATCTTTATTCAACTTATGAGGAAAAAGCCGTGCTTCCAGTTCTTCAGCATTCAACCCCTTAACCGAACTTTTAGCATCCCTCGCTTCCTTTTCTCCTTTCACATCTTGATTTTGTCCCCCACTTTTCACAAACACCATTGCCTTTTCAATCCCGGTAATATTTTCTTGAATATCAGATAACATCATCTTCGAAGTATCCTGGTTATTCAAATCCAAAATTTCTTTGGTCTTCTTTATATCAGATGCTATTTTCTTTACTTTCCCTTCCAAGAAGGCAAGTTTCTCGTGCAGCTTGCTGGGATACTTGTTTGCAGCAACATTTTCTTTACGCATCGTCTCCATACTAGATGTTGCCATTTTGGCTGAGCCTAAAGTTTCTTCTTTTATATCACTTCTCCCGTTATTCACAACCCTAATTCTAACTTTATCCTTTCTCTGAGAACCACCGTCTACTTCACCCAAAAGTCCTCCATTTTTCCCCAAATCTTTTCCAAATATATTATCAAGATCAGTTTTTTCCCCACGTCTCCCACCCAAGCCCTTTAAACTAACACTATTTTCTTTTCCCTTAGACGAGGCCACATAACCCCTCGAAGGATTTTTCCTCAAATCAGACAATACCCTAGTAACTTCAGAGGGGCTAGAACTCCTACCTCTCGGAACCGACGAAGTAGACCTCCTCGAACGTGACTCCTCCGCTGCCGGTGCCGCAACAGCCACCGCGGACTTGTCCACCCTCGCCATAGGTTTTAGAATGGGCTTTTGGGTGGCGGCCCGAGCCCGTGATGTGGCCCTTGCATTCTCCTTTCCAACGGAAACAGACCTCCCTGAAACTGGGGATACTTTCCCGGCGGGTGTTGGGGTGACTCTTCCGCCTCTGCCGCCGCGTTCTTTAACCCGGCGCGCCGATGTTGTGGACATTTTGGTTGAATGGATTGAACTGAACTTCTCTTTCCGTTTTCGCGAGTGGTGAAAAATGGAGAAGTAGTAGAGCGAGAGCAGGGATTCGATTAAGGTTAAAAAGAAAATTGATGTTTTATGTTTGGGCGGGAAAACGGGGCATTTTTTTTAAATATTTGTCTCCACACAAATGATTTTAAATTGATAATCACAACAAATCAGGAACTGTTATTGATTAATTGATTTATTTTTGGCAGCTCCGATTTGATTTTTCTTTTCTTTCAAATATTGTGTGAATAATCCAAGACAAAATCTAGAATGAGCACATATTTTTCAAAGTCAAGGATTTACTTACTTCATCTTTGAGAGAATTATATATTATCAGCAGTTTCCAAGTTTACTTAGTTTTTTTTAAAAAATTACTCCAAGTTTATTGAATTACGAAAGAAAATTCATTACACCCTTTGAATTGGGGAGATTTTAAAAATATGGGTCAAATAAATTTGATTTAGAATACTTATATAATAATTCCCACGATAGCTAGTTTTGTATTAGATTTTTACTAGATTTACTCCTGTGCGTTGCACGAATTATGTATTTAATATTTTATTTTATTAAATTGAATAATAATTTGAAGGTTATAAATATATATATATATATATATATATATAGATTAGTATAGTTATAATATTTTTTATATTATATTAATTTGATTAAAAAATTAAAGTGAGTAGATAAAACACAAAATTTCCAAAAATAAGAGTTTGATTACAAAATTAATCTATCAGAAAATTATATATGTATAATTTTAAAATAGAAAATAAGATAAAATATTAAAAATGTAATGTCTTACTAAAAATTGACACATATGATTTTGTTGAATTGTTTCAATTGTTCATTCATGAACTGTATGTGTATATTATAATATAAAAATATATAAAGTAAAACAAATTTAAGAAAAATAAAATTAATGTAATGTGATGATTAAACCCTAGTTATGTGCGAATTAAATAAATGATATCTTATTTTATGATATTAAGATTTAATTAATTAAGTTATATATCTTAACATTTTTTTAGTGATTCTTTTTAAATATATTTAATTTTTATTAGTAATATTATAATTTAATATATTATAATATAAATAATTTTGATTGATGTAATGTGATGATTAAACTCTCGTTATGTGCAAATTAAATAAATGATATCTTATTTTATGATATTAAGATACAATTAATAAAGTTATATATCTTAACATGTTTTAAGTGATTCTTTTTAAATATATTTAATTTTTATTAGTAATATTATTATTTAATATATTATAATATAAATAGTTTTGTATATTATGCGTTAAAATATATATATAAATTTAATAAAGCATGAGATTTAATTTAAATATTATCTCATAAAAGATATTATATTTGTATTATTTTTAAAATAGTAAATATAATTAATTAATGAAATATAATATTTATGTGACTAATATAATATTATTATTGTTTATTTTATATATATATATATATATATATATATAATATGTTATAATAGAATAAACTGAAAATAAAAAATAAAAATGAAATATGATATAGGTTTTGACGTGAGTAGTTATTTTTGACTACTCTGCTTTAATATATATAGATATGTTAATTTGAATACTATGCAAAAAACTGGGATCACTTGGCAAATTTGAACTGTGAATTATAATCATTTTACACAATGCACCTAAAATAATAAGAAAAAAATGCATTTTATATCAATTTGTCAAAAAATTTTATAAATTCAAAATTCTTTTTAGGGTTAGAGGTGGACACGGGCTGGTTCAGGGCCGGTTCCGGTTTGGAACCACCGGTTCGGCGGTTTCAGAAATGTAGAACCTAAATCGGCCCTTCTTTTTACAGTTTCGGTTCCAGTTTTTGAACCGGAACCAGCGGTTCCGATTCAACACGGTTCATGTTCGGTTTCGGTTCGGAACCTCCAGTTCCAGGTGACGTGGCGCGTTGTCATTGGTCGATTCAAATTTATTTTTTTTAAAATTAATTTTTTTTTTCCCGGCAGTTCCGAACCACCAATGTATCTCCTACTACTAAACAACCATATGTAACTCAAAAAATAAGGAATTCTGCATCCAAGTCTGATTTAGCATCCCTACGGCAAAACCCTTCTGACCAAGGCAAAGAAGTAGGGTCTGACTGCTTACCTCTTCCATCCACAAAACTACCATCTCGTTCGTCCCCTGCTTTGTCAAAGAAGAGAAAGAAGACTTTCCTTACGTCCGCAAATGTTCCTTGCACCAAGAAATCTAAACCCTCTTCTCATGCCTCATACTTTGCTCAGTCGGACATCAAGGATCGCAGTTGCACATCCAAGCCTAATCCGGACTACGTAGCAGAAAATGGAGACACTTCTAAATTCTTCTCTGTTGATGTTGTAATTTTCTTTCAAACTATTGCTACGAAGACCATTAGGCCGGAAAAAGTTATGACGGTCTAAGTCTTTTAAAAAATATGGATTCGATAAGTTGTTGACTCGACGTTATGATGTTGATTTTATAAGTGAGCTCTACTCCAACATACATTCTAACTTTACCAACTTTGATGCATCCAATTTTGGCAAAGTTTATATGCGTGGGAAGATTTTCTCTATATCCGCAGATGATACTAACTAGTTTTCTTGAAATGATTCCACTGATGAAGTCCTATCAAAGAGGGATGAGAATGATATTATGCCTGAGTTAACAGGTGGCCGCACTAAAGAATTGTCTCCTAAGTTAGCACCATCACAGCTCACGTGGAAGTATTCTGTTCTACATAAAATTGTTATCTTCAGCTAGATGCCAACCAAAAATATCACCACTCTGACTCTGGACCAGGCTCGAACTCTTTCACTTTTGTATTGTAAATTCAATATTGTAATATCTCGAGCTTAAATTAAGCTAATTTAAGCTTAATTTTGTGAATAAAATAAATATTTATTTATTATTTGAGATTTAAATGTAATTTAAAACAAAAATGACACCCAATGTCGGATGTAAGTCCGTTTATTACAAGCGTTATACCTATGGGTTGTTTTTTAGAAAACCTAAGTGACCATGCAGTCATATTTTACGTGGGAAGTTCGAGTGCGGTGAATTATTATTCTAAAATAGTAATATCGCAATTAAATTCATAACTTGCACTCGGAAGGTTCATTTCTTATACCGAACTAGGGAATGCTTGAAAATAAAATATGAGAAGATAGGAAATGATCATCGGAATAATATTCTGAGACCCGATAAATAATTTATAAATTATTGAACTTTTAGAGTTCCCGGCGATAATTTATTATCTCTGAGAATTTAGAAAATTATATGAACAAGTTGGACTCGTTAATTGAAGCATTTTCATGGATTTGCATGTTTATTTAGACCAATGCATGTCAAATTAGGGATCCACGAAGTTAAATTATCGAAATTATATACACACGAGTTGAACCGGGGAAACACTGCGTGACAATTCTTCGTGGCGAGGAATTGCCACGTCAACACTCTAGGTGGATGGCTTGTGTAATATCTGGGAAATAATTTAAATTATTTGAATTATAGAATCATGAAATAAATTCAAGTGTTACCATCAAATTTATTTTTTTTTCTATCTAATGGGGAAATTATAACATGAAGAATTTATC
>JAPKLW010001423.1:15463-31986 GCA_026898455.1 Plectranthus barbatus | reverse complement strand
TTGTAGCGTTCCCAAACAAATCAGAAAGGAAAATCGGGGCGCTACAGCTAGAATTGTAGCTTGGGTGGCAATCATGATTGAGGCGGTGGAGTAATTGAGAAAATTGATAAAAAATGGAGAAAAACCAGATTTTCACAATTTCCATTTCATCTTTCTCTCCGCACACACCGCGAACACCACCATCCGCCACCTTGTCTTCTCGTGATTTTCCCGACCAAAACGTCACACCACCGGCCTTGAAACTAACATCTGTGTGTAGCCTGTACTACAAGGATATCATGGAACTTGGAATCGCACAAATCCGACGAGAAATGAGAGAGATATTCTTGTGTGAAGATAGTCCGCTGGTAAGTCGGTAAATTACGGTATCGACATGAATGAAAGATATGGACTAAGATTTTGTACTAATTAGATTAGTACAATATATATTAATTAGATTAATATATATCTTTCAAGATAATATACTAATAAGATTAGTATATAATATAATAATTGGATTATTAATTAATGGAATTGATATGGAAACAAATAAAGCCCAAATCTTATTAGATAAGATTTGAGATTCTTCTCTATATAATTAAGAGAATTACTTATTCTTGGAGAATAAGAAACACACGTTAACTCAATAGATCTTGGTTACTTATGAATTGTCTGAGAGACATAATCTTTTGGTTTAGAACCGAGAAGATAAAGACCTGGTTGATAATAACTAATCAAGAATCTTATTGGAGTTGTGTGAGACACAAATCCATTTAAGGATTTAGCATTTTGGAAGATTTTAGAAATCACCAAAGTGTACATTTATTGAATGCTAAAACTATTTTCGAGTACTTTAGAAGGACTTAAGAATATTTATTGATCCATGGTGGACAATTATAGCTATCAGTGACTAGGTGCACAAATAAAGGTTTCCAAACATATTTCGACTTGTAATAATCATGATGTTAAGAGAAATAATAAAGGATGGACATAAAATTAGAATGAGTACCCACTGTGGATAAATAGCTAATTTATTTATGGAACATTTTTGGGTTTTGAACCACAAATATTCTTAAATATGGGTATTAGATACACTAAAGATTGGCTTGAGCTAGTGAGAGTTTTGAGATAGTATGTCTTAGAAACATCTTTTGAAAGCGACATTTATCTTGATCACATTCACCTATATGTTCATTGTGTGCATATAAGGCTTACACATTATTTTGAATAATAATTTATTTGTTTGTATTATTCATAAATAGATGTTCCCATAAGTTAATATTGTTGTTAATGAAGTGAGACATTAATGATAGAGTATAACTCTTAAATTGTCCCAACCAATGATCATCAAGAGTGGGATATTGATGATATGTGATAGGTTGGCATGTGGTCTGCATCACATTCTTAGAGAATGTAGTTGATCTCACGGCTACGAAACATTTGATGTTCGTGATGGACACATGGATACTTTGGAGAGTATTGGTATACCCTACCTCTAAACCATTTGTTTTGTGTGTCTATGGTTTATTGGTAAGTGGAGTATATAACGGTCCTTAGACCTGAGGTCAATACTCATTTTATTTACAAAGTGGTGTGCTTTGACCAAGTACAATGCTTGCACTCCAATGAAGGGGTAGATACGGCTTGTGTTGGGTACATCATGATGTGGATGAAAATGGTAGTTGAGCCAAGATGGGATTCATTACTTGATTAGACTTCGAGAAGAACACTCAAATTCTCTATATTATTTGACCGCTAAGTCACTGGCCAGTGCAAGAGATATATTCAATTTGAGTAATTGAATATGATCAATATGGGTCATCTAGTAAAGATGAGATAAATTAATTAAGCTATTAGGATAGACACATGGCAAATCCTAGGCTTAATTGAGTGGTTCGCGAATGAAGGGATGTTATATAAACTTCACGAAAGGTTAAGTTTACTGAGTCCACGTAAACGTTCTCCATATACCAAGTTCGCTACACAACGCAGTCTAAGAGTTTTGTGTAGACTTTAATTTGATTATCGTTGGTAATGGAGGCCTATAGGGTCACACTATAAGTGTTGGATTGATCAGTTTAAGGGTGTAAAGATGGTGCATGATTTTTGAAATCAAAATCGTAGTCCAAGTGGGAGATTGAAAGATATGGACTAAGATTTTGTACTAATTAGATTAGTACAATATATATTAATTAGATTAATATATATCTTTCAAGATAATATACTAATAAGATTAGTATATAATATAATAATTGGATTATTAATTAATGGAATTGATATGGAAACAAATAAAGCCCAAATCTTATTAGATAAGATTTGAGATTCTTCTCTATATAATTAAGAGAATTACTTATTCTTGGAGAATAAGAAACACACGTTAATTTTCAAGAAGAGAGAGAAACAATTTGTTTCCAACACAGTTCAAATCAAATACACAAAACCTAGGGTTTTGAGTTCTAAGCCTCCATAATTCTCTCTGGGAATTCCTAGAGTTCCTGGTTTGAATATACACCGTGAATTGGATTCTGCACCTGATTGATTCGATACGTGGATACCTCTAGTGGTGGATTCGCGCTCCAGGACAAGTAAGAATCGCTTGTGTTCTACGGAAGAAACTGTAAGTTTTTCCCTTTTATCCACGTTGAATCTCTACGCATGATATTAATTATAAATCTAGATCCGTTCGTTGATTAATTATTTCGCTGCGTTCATTAGATGAAATCAACGAAACCCAACAATGAAATCGTACCAAACAACGTTGGATCGTCAATCTAACTTCATATTTGTGTTTCTCATAGTTTTAAAAATATTTTGGTGTGCTTGGATCACCGTTCCCGTCGCCGAAAAGTGAAAACCGCCACCTCCAACACCATTATCGTCGGTAAGCTTCACCTCCAATTTTCCGGCAAGTTCACCAATTTTCGTTCAGTCTAATTACATATTTAGGCTTCGGGCATGAGTGTGAGTGTGAGTGTTATGGTGTGTCGTTTGGGGGTCAGGAGTCACCAAAATTTGGCCGGGAGCTTGCGCGAGCTGCTGCATGTCGTGATGTGTTTTGATGATGATTGGATGTCGGTTGATGTAAGCATGTTGACCAACGTAGCCGTCGACATGGCCGGCGTCAGTCGACGGAGAGGCGTGTGCAACCTATTCTTATCAGTTGCTGTTCGCTATTTTCTCTCATTCTCTTTGCATATATATATATGTTGTAATTTAAAAAACTTTTGTTCTTATTATTATATTTTGTTATTAACTTATTTTACATTTGCGGATCTTGCTCAATTATCTAATTGATTATGTCAATTAAATTTAACGATATTTCGAATATATTGTGAATTTCGTAATCAAGTTGGATATGTGATTGATCGATAAATTATTCGAATTGATTAATGCATCGTAAGTTGCAAGTTTAGCCGTTTAATATATAAATGTGCTTTGAATGAGTTGGTTTGTTAACCGTGGATTGGTTAACTTATATGATTGAGTTTGTGGAAGTCACATGCATGTCTCAAAGGGAGAGAATGCATGTCGGACAATTGGGAAATGTCAATTCGGTTTGTCAGTCACAGGTCTTGATCAATGTCAAGTAACGTCAACTAGGGCTGATTGGTTTGTGATCAGACAACTCATCCTAATTTGTGTATGTTTACTGTGTTGGTATGTGAAGGAAACACAGGATAATTTTGTGACATCTCAATCGCATCTTACGTGAACATCTATTATATAAGCAATAAAGGTGGGGACTATTTTTCTGCAAAAATAAAATTTCGTTTCGAGCCTTGTGCTTAGTTTCCAAAGATTTGTGTGTGAAAATATTTTGTTTTAAAGTTGATTGACTATGCCTAAAATTATTTTGTGCTATCATATATGTCTTCTGTTGATATGCTATCTTCAGAGAGTTGAGTTAATGAGTACGGAACCAGGATTTCGTGGAAATTCATGAGCATAAACCTCATTAATTATGTTTCTGAAGGCTTGCAACTTTATTCTGTGAGCTATGAGCTCTTTCTGTGGTAGTTCAGCTGATGTGGTGAAACTTTGGGTAGAGATAATGATGGATTCTGCAATTGATCGGGTCTCAAGGTAACATTTTGAGGCTAGTGCAGTAAATTGATGACATTGGGTAGAGTGGTTCGCCCATTCCTAACTGATTCATCGTGACTTGGAAGTGGGCCAACTTCCAGTCACACAACGGTAAATAGCTATGATATCATGGTTAATAGTTGTATAGCGAATAAAATGTTTTGGATAACACAATACTTTTCAATAAAACCCCGAGATTATCTGTGTGTGTGGCATAGCTCTCATATATAAAATATATATTTTCTGGCATGTCTCCACTGGGTACATTTGTACTCAGCCCCTCGTATTATTTCTAAAATGCGCAGGTTAGCATCGAGGATGGATATGCGGCGGTGTAAAGACAAGCAATCAAAGAGGAAGAACAGATCCTGAGATATGCATCTTCATATGCATATCTCCACTACGTAACACTCCGATGATTTGTACCTCTGACTTCTTTTCCTTCCCTTGTTTTGTAACAAGTCTGAAATACCAAACTTCTTTATGTTTTATTTATGTTCTGTTTCATAACAAATTTTTTGTTGTTGCATCCATTTTATGATAGTGCATTTTGATATATGTTTTGCGAGTTCTTAGACTTGTAATATGATAAAAGTCTTCCGATGTTTCGAAAATATTTTTTTTAAATACCCCACCACCACTGTAGCACTCTCCAAAGTTCGGGAAGGCTAATTGGGGGCGTTACAAATACATTTTTAATAAAAACTTTTAGTTGTAAGACACTTGCAGGTTTATCACTAAACCTGTGAAAAAATTAATTTTTGTGCATTGTTCTTTTTAATTTTGTATTTGTTAATTTTCATTGCATGTTGCTTTGAATGTTACAGCATTCTGAGAAGCATTTACTCTGACTATTTTTTGTGCAAGTTGTTTTGTAATTTTGTTTGTTTTCTTCAGCAAATTAGACCCCAAATTCTAACATATTAGATATTACTCATGATTGCAGTTGATCATTATAATTGTGCACATAAAAGTGCTCAATAACAAAAATGAAATTTTACATATAAATTTATAAACACTTCTATGTACAGTACATTTTGAGTAGATGTCTTTGGACTTACAAATTAAGATTTTAAGACTCTTACAAATATCACCCGTGAAAATGCAACATATAACTTACTATGATATGACTAAAAACGGGATTCTTAAAAAATAGTCCAAAATTCACACAAAATCGAAGCTTTATGGCTGCGTTTAACTTCATTTTTGTGGGATGGAGATCACTGATATTGCACCACATTAATGACAACTTTATGTTGTGACACTCCATGGCTTAAAGTTGAAATTTGCACGATAGAATATGTGATATAAATGTATAATTGAATAACACAATTAAATTTGAATAACATTCACTTTTCTCCTACTTTGTGCAACTGTGATACAATTTAACATTCCTTATTCAACAGATTTTGTACAAGTAATCCTACATACTCACAACTAAAATCTCACTTAGACCGATAGATCCACATCAATAAATTATGTAAATATGACTGTATCATTCAAGACCCTACTAACAAATAATAGGAAAAAAATACGAAATGGTAGGCTAGGACAAATATCCCTGTCAGGCAGCCCGACCTATTCACACCCCTATTCATATACCCGCTCTTGAAATCACTATAACCTCTAAAGATTATAAAGTTATAAAAATAATCGCAATCTCTTTCTTTCTATTTTCTTCCCTTGATGGAGCTTCTTAAAATGAAAACCATGAGCAATTGATCCATGACCAAAATATAACTTCAATCATTCTGTGTAGCCATAATATTGTTCAAATAAATGAAAAGGGAGAAAATAACAATTGAAAGAATTGTTCTTATTTTGGAGAAAACTATGAGCAATTGATCCATGTGGATATGGACTTTATTTTGGATTTTTGAAATTATTATGATTATATCATTGCATAGTTTGTAGATTGAATATTTCTTCCAAATACACATTTGAAGATTCATATATATATATAGAGGTTAGATCATATGAGAATAGATGTTAATGTAAAAAATGAGAATAAATCCTAGCCATTGATTTTACTAGATCAACAGCTATACTTTAATAATTCCCGTCTTCATTTTATCTTTCCTATACTTCATTGTTACATATTTAAGGATATTATTGTCATTTAACATATCTTAAATATATTAACTCTAATTTTTTTCCGTTCGTATCTTCCTCTTTTGTTACGGATTGTGAAATTGGGGATTTTAGCTCGACACATTGAACAACACCGAGTTCAACGACACCGACGACAATCACGTCGGGATCGATGCGAACAGCTTGTTTTCCGCCGCGGCAAAGCCGACTGCTTATTACGACGAGAAGAAGCAGTCGTTTCTGAATCTGACTCCGTTTGAAATTGGGGATTGTAAACCTAGGGTTCCTCTGATTTAGTTGAGGTACGATCTCGCACCGGTTGTGAATCGAATTTCATATGTTGCCTTCTCCGCGGCGCCGCTGTTGATTATGTGTTGGGATGGAGCTCCAGCATCAACGGCGATGGCGACGACGGAGCTCCACCGTTGGATCTTTCTAAAGTGCCGAAGCTGCCGAGAGTGGAGAGAATAAGAGTCAAACCAAGTAGAGTGGGTAGATGTATAATTGCTGAAAGCGTCGTTTGCTTCTCTTCTAAATTAACTCTCAACACTTAATTTTCCATTGAAATTCATTGCCCCCTTTTCTTCTTCACCCTCCAACATCATCACCCCTCCCCAGGTGCTTCAATCATTTTATTTGATTCCTTTTCACCCTCATTTTTTCTTTCTTGTTTCATGGATTGTGTTTTGTTTTTTCCTTTTTGCTGTTATTTCTTGGTGTTGTTTCAGATTTGGCTCTTTGTGGCGTAGTGAATTAATAGGCAGAAGGCAAGATTCGGATTTACTGTGTGAGAATTCTTGAGGTGAGAATTGATCGCAAGATTTTATGTGTAGTTTAAACTGATATAGACTTCATTGATAAGGATAAATTCCCATTTGTGCTTGATAGAGGAATCGTGTTATTCAAGACATGAGGTGGTTTTTTTACTGGTGCATTTCTTGAGCATTTAACTTCTATAAAATAGTTTTAGGGGTGTGGTTTAGTTTTGTGTTAGTAATTCAAAGCACAAAGTTACAGCGAAAAGAGTTTCACACGAGTCGTTGGTATCGTTGAACTCGGTGCTCTTCAACGTGTCATCATGGAACGAGGTGGAAACTAAAATTCCGACAGGTTGGAGGAGTTGTTCACATAAATTGTGAAGGTTGAGATAAAATGAAGAACTGTTAATATAAAATGCATGTAATGTGTAACATCAAAATTCACATAGAATATATTTCATAATAAACAACTATTGAGATAAAACGAAGAATGACTAAGATAAAATGAAGAATAGTTAAGATAAAATGCATGTTATATGTAACATCAAAATTCACATCGAATTTATTTTATAATGAACCGCAATTGAGATAAAATGAAGAATAACTTAGATAAAATTAAGAACTGCTAAGATAAAATGCATGTCACGTGTAAAATCAAAATTCACATCGAATTTATTTTATAATGAATCACAATTGAGATAAAATGAAGAATAACTAAGATATAATGAAGAACTGCTATGATAAAATGCATGTCACGTGTAACATCAAAATTCACATCGAATTTATTTTATAATGATTCGCAATTGAGATCAAATGAAGTATAACTAAGATAAAATGAAGTATATAATACATAAAATGAACAAAACACAACTTTTGCGCCCTGTCGTTCGTAATGACTATGTTGCCCTTTAATGAAGTAAAATGAGGATATTATGCCGCGTTTTTTGTTAAAGCTCTTATGTAATCTGGATCGTTGATGTTGTCAAATCTATGGACGAGATTTATTCTCATTTCTCATGATAAGGGCTATTCTCACCAGATCAGCCCCCTATATATATATATATATAGGAGTGTGTTAATTTCACAAGTGGTCCCTTAGATGGGAGAAGAGATTGAATCTAGTCCATCTAATTAAGCCTTTGGACGGTTAAGATCAATTTTTGCCCGAAATTAAAAAGTTGCATCGGCGACCTAATTATAGTTGCAGAGTAAGGGCATTAATGACATAATTCATACCCATTAAATCTACAAAATAGGAAAATCCCTAATTTTATGCTCCATTATTCCTGCTTTTTTGGGATTTCGAATTTTAATAAATATTTTCCTAAATTAATTATTTTTATCATTTTTCACACTCATTATATCTAGAAAAATCCCTAATTTTATGCTCCATTATAGGTGATGTACATCAATCTCCTATATTCAAAACAAATTACATAAAATGCAACTCAAAATCATCGTCCTTATTTAAAATCATAAAAAAAAATTGTTCGATTAAAAAAACAAAAACTAGTGTTGTTGAAGGCCTGAAAACTATTGACTCATGAGTTCCACTTCAAACAAATATCATGCAAAAAAAGTGGGTGTAGATTATGAATGCTGAAAATTCAGCAGTAGCATGCCATATATTTTGTAACTTAATATTTCTCAACTAAAGAAAATATCAGTCAAGTACAGCGAGTCCCAAAATTGAAATCCTTGTAATTATTATACTGCAAATGTACAAGTATATATAATGCATATTTACAGGCTTATATAATGCATATTTACAGGCTTAGATAATGCATATTTGCATGTTTATATATTTTCAGATGTAAGTTGCATTATTAAGCTTGTAAATACGCATTATCTACATATGCAAAGTTGCAGTATCGTATTTTTACTATGATTATCTTATTCGAAACATATGCAATAGTGATTTCATTTGAAAGATAATTAAATTATCTTTAATTTGATATACGGTAAGTTAAAAAATAATTTAAATTGAGTGAGATATGATTAATTCAAGTTTTATAAAGAAATTAGAGGAGAGATAATATGTTGAAGAAAAAAAATAGGTAAGTTTGAGATGAAAGAGAATATGAGATTTTTTGTGGTCCCCCAATGTTTAACTTACCTAAATGCCCTTATTAAAAAAAATATTAAGTAACAAAATAAATAGAGATATTAAATCTGGACAACTTATTTCATCAAATCAAAGACTATGATTTATTCTCTTCTCCCATCTAAAGGAGACTTGCAATAAGATCACTCCTATATATATATATATATATATATGATTAGGGAGCGGATACAGTGAGAAAACTCTTAACGTGAGAAAGTGAGAAAGATGCTTGATTGCATTTACGACATTGCTTGATTGTATTCAGGTTGTTGCTTGATTGTGCTTTAGTTGTTACTTGATTGCGTTTTAGTTGTTGCTTGATTCAATATCAACCGTTGATTCTTTTAGATCTGATGGACACGATTCATTCTTTTTTCTCACATGGGGATTTTTTTTTTACATGATCCCTCCTCTATATTATTATCCATGACCTTCACTATTTTTTTATATTTTCTTTAATCCATGAAGATTCTAAAAATGCGCCGTCATGGTTTGTTTATCCAATCTTGCAAGATTTTCACTTGCAGCCCTAATTTTCACTTGCAGCCCTAATTTACTTATCACTTCAATTATTGAAATGAACTATTATTTGAAGATGGATTAATGACAAGTCACGGTTATATTCAATAGAAGAATTGAATAAATATAGGTTCTTCAATAATAGAATCTTAATAAATACTAATATAGTCCATACCTTTACATTCTAAGATGGAGGAAGATCAATTATGTCAAATATTTTCTTTATTGCTTCCTTCATAGACGATGGCCATCTAAATCAATGGAGGTTATATTTTAGGGATTTATACTTCTTTTGATAAATGTTGTTTAGAATTATCCTAACAATAAATAAGTTGAAGTTCTCTCAGGAAATTTGGATATTTTATACTATAATTTTAACTTTTCTGAAATTCCCTTCTCCACGTAGATTATTATTTATTTTTTTAAAAAAATTTTGTAGCATATATAATTAAGGGAAAATACTCTAAACTATTGACGTTTTCGGAAAAATACCTTAATTTTTGTCCATAAGTTAAAAATACTTCAATCTTTACTTTCATTTATGAATTATACCCTGATGTATTGATATTTTAGGATAATACATCAATGTTTTATTATTAGTTAAAAATACTCAAATCTTTAATTTCGCTTATGAATTATACCAAAACGAGAAATATTATTGGCTCACACAAATATGACAGTAAAAAATAACTATCATCATTCGTGTTAAATTTAATATACTAAACAATCAATATTTGTTATATATTCAAATGCATTTATCTTCTGAAAAGTATTTAAACTTTATATTATACTTTTTTTTGTTCCCTTCGATTGCTTGAATTTTTTTTTTTTTCTCACAATGTGTATTCTGACGTGTGATCTTGTATTGAAATGTATGCACTTTCGTCTAGATTGAACATTACACCAACCGAAGGAAAAAATAAAAAGAGTAGAACATGAAGTTTAAATACTTTTCAGAATATATAGAATATATTAATTGTTTAATATATTAAATTTAATATGGACGAAGATAGCTGTTTTGACTGTCATCTTTGTGTCAGCCAATAATATTTCTTATTTTGGTATAATTCGTAAAAGAAATTAAAGATTGAAGTATTTTTAATTAATAATAATACATTGAAGTATTTTCTCACAATATTAATAGATCATGGTATAATTCATAAATAAAACTAACAATTATGATATTTTTAACTTATGAAAATAGATTAAGGTATTTTTTCCAAAAACATCAATAGTTTAGAGCATTTTTCACTATTTACCCTATAATTAAAACAATTCAAGACCCCCAGATACTTACATCACCTTCCAAGTTCAATAGGCCGCGGCCCAACACGAGATCTTTAGCGCTTGCAAAATAGACGTTACATACTGTAACGGCTACTTTAATTTCAAATTCTAATGAACAAAATACCCTTCTGCTCCGTCGTCAATCAATTCCCATCTCCTCTCTTCATTTCCATTCTTGAATTTTTCCTCGTATATCAATCAGATCACCAAAAATCTTGAATTTCTTTTTTTCTTCTTCTCGATTTCCCAGAGAAGTCCAAAAACCCAGAACAGAATACCATTGCTTCTCACTCAAAAACACGATCTTCCCTTAGCATCGCCGTAGAAGAAGAATCGAAGTCTTTTCTGTTCACTAGTTCTCCTCCTCTCTCATCCATGGCTCCTACACCCTCTTCAAAATCCAATACTTCGACGCCAACAACAAAACCGATCGGAACACACAACCATCACAAGACTCCGCTGTTAAAGCAACGCCTGAATTTCACCAAAGAAGCGGCGGCGAATGCAGCAGCTGCGCCGTCCGAGCACCCGGTCGAAGTTATAGGCCGGATACGAGACCACCCAGAATTAAAGAACAAGCTCAGTGCGCACCCTTCAGCCCTACAAATCACTGGAGACAGCAAATCGGTAAGAGTGAAAACCGAAATCGGGTACAGGGATTTCACTCTCGACGGGGTTTCCATGTCGGAGGAGGATGATCTTGAGGGGTTCTACAAGAAATTCGTGGAGTCAAGGATCAATGGCGTGAAGATGGGCCAGAAATGCACGATCATGATGTACGGTCCAACGGGGTCAGGCAAGAGTCACACGATGTTTGGGTGTTTGAAGCAGCCCGGGATCGTGTACAATTCTTTGAAGGGAATTTTGGGTGAGGAGGATGAGGAGGAGAGACTGGGTTTGGGGACTTTTGTGCAGGTCACTGTGTTGGAGATTTATAATGAGGAAATCTACGACCTTCTGTCTCCAGCCAATACCGGTGGAGGATTTGGCCTTGGATGGTCTAAGGGTGGTTCTGCTTCTAAGGTGATGATTCCTTTCTGATTTAGCATTATTTATCTGCGGTTTTGATTATGTTTAATCTTGCTTAGTAGTAGTATCTGGAGATTAGCAGTTGATATTTAGGTGAAGTTTGTTTTGATTGATACTGATTTTGACAACGACTAGGATGCATTGCATAGCTAGGTTGTAGATGCATAACTTAGCTGTTTTAGACCAGATGTAATTGGGATTGGTTGAGCCTCAATGCATAATTTAGATGTTTTAGATGTAATGTGATTCTGAATTTTGAGTTTGGTTGTACAACCAAGTTCATACACAGTCTTATAACATGAACCCTAAACCCGGAACTTAGTTCATGTTGAGGCATGTAGGCTGTAGCAACAACTCCACATTTGTGGTTGATCTCATGGTATTTTCCTGTCCAAAACTCTCATCAAAACTAATTATATAACCCTTCGGTAAATGTTAGAAGTATCTGCTGTTGTCTGGGTGAATATATTTTGCTTGGTTTCTTCTCATATATCAAACACTTAAAACTTGTCATTCTAATCAATGAAAAGTTGTAACTGAAAACTAAAAATATAAAAGAAATCTAGTTAGAAAGAAGCATGCAACTGCAAATCTCCCTTGTTCTGTGATTTCTCTTACAGTTTTATTCCATGCGTTTTCCAGGTAAAGTTGGAAGTGATGGGAAAGAAGGCAAAAAATGCGACTTTCCTTTCAGGAAATGAAGCTGGGAAGATACTAAAAGAGATACAGAAAGTGGAGAAGAGAAGAATAGTGAAGAGCACCCTTTGCAATGAAAGAAGTTCTAGAAGTCATTGCATGGTAATTTTCTTGGAAATTCTTTTGATCAGTGAAAAGGGTCACATGATATGTAAATATTCTCTCAAGAGTTATATTATTTTCAATCGTGACAGATAATTGTTGATGTTCCAACTGTCGGAGGGCGGCTCATGCTAGTGGACATGGCTGGTTCTGAAAATATAGAACAAGCCGGTCAAAACGGATTGGAAGCTAAGATGCAGGTACATACAGTGAAATTCCAACTTAACCAGATATGGTTACTGTGAATCTTAGTTTACAATGACCTTGAACAAAAAACCTCCTTTGCATGTGCAGACAGCAAAGATTAACCAAGGGAATATAGCACTGAAGAGAGTGGTTGAATCTATTGCCAATGGTGACTCTCATGTTCCGTTTCGCGATAGCAAGTTAACCATGCTTCTTCAGGTTCACTAGTGATCCATATTCTACAGGTTATGAATGAATTGACTTGATTCTTGAATTGACTCAGTCTTCTTTCAACAGGATTCGTTCG
Source organism: Plectranthus barbatus (assembly GCA_026898455.1). Taxonomy (NCBI): domain Eukaryota; kingdom Viridiplantae; phylum Streptophyta; class Magnoliopsida; order Lamiales; family Lamiaceae; genus Plectranthus; species Plectranthus barbatus. The sequence continues at coordinate 18,845 of JAPKLW010001423.1, read as the reverse complement.
AGGACGACAAGTCTAAGATCTTGATGATACTATGTGCAAGCCCTGATCCAAGGGAGTTGCATAAAACCATTGCCACTTTAGAATATGGAGCAAAGGCAAAGTGTATAGTTCGAGGACAACATACACCGATCAAGGATAAAGGTGTGGAAGATTCTTCTTCCGCTGTCATTTTAGGGTCGAGGATAGCAGCTTTGGACCAGTTTATCTGCAAGTTGCAGATTGAGAACAAAGCCAGAGAGAAAGAGCAGACTCAGGCCCAGAAGGAGCTCTCCAGGAAAGAAGAAGAAGTTGCTTTGCTAAAGGCAAAGCTTGCTCTAGCAGAAAGAAGAGGAGTGGAAGCGAGTGAAGAGGAGATCAATTCAAAAGTGAATGAACGGACGCAGAGGCTGAAAAGTGAGTTAGAGAGAAAGATACAAGAATGTGAGAAGATGGCCAATGAGCTTGTCGAAATGGAAAGGCGAAAGATGGAAGAAAAGATTCTCCAGCAGCAGCAGGAAGTTGAAATGCTCCGCCAGCGCTTGGAGGAGATCGAATGCGAACTCCGTCTCTCGAGGGCCGGGAGCTCATCGGTAGACATGGAAGGTGGAGGCTTCATGAAGAAACTGATGCAAGTTTGCTCTGAAGATTCAGACATGGTCAAGTCCATGGATTTGGACAAATCACTCGACTTGGAGACCAAAGTGATTTATAACGCAGATGTGAATGGCAGTTACTCTCTCAATGAAGGGATATACAGTTTCCCAAACAAAAGATGCTTGACAACCGTGTATGAGGAAGAGGAGTGTGAGAATGAGGAAGAAGAAGAAGAAGATAAGAGCAGCCAGTTCGACGACGAAGTGGAGAAGGAGGTGATCGAGGAGAAGCAGATGATTGTAACACCAGATGTTGCAATACATAACAGTGAAGATGTGGCTTCTGCTTCTCGACAGCTGAGGATTCAAAATATTTTCACGCTGTGTGGAAATTATAGAGAACTCTCGCAGCAATGCAACACTACTCCTGTGCCTGCTAGAAATACAAATACATCTGATGCTGAAGATTCTGCTTCAAGAATGATCGATGAGGAGGATATCGGGAAAATAAGGGGCTCCGGTGAGCTGGCAAATGATTTGGAGGATCCAGACACTATAGAAGTATACGTGAAGTGGGAGGCGTCGAAAGAAAACCAAGGGAAGTTCATTACCACGTTGAAGGTTTTGAAAGACTCAACTCTTGCTGAGTTGAGGAAGTTGATAGAGAAGCATCTTGGCCGAGACCAACAACAAGCTTTCACATTTCTTGCTCTAGGGGTATGTCATGTCATTCTTACAATTTTTTTGCAGTTTTCTCATCATCTCTCGCTGACACATTCATGTGTAACTAGGATCCTTCTGGTGGTCCTGTGGCGAAGGAGAAGGAAGCAACTACGGAGACAAGCAAGCTCCCGATTTGCAAGAACCAACTGCGCAGTCATCTGGCCTGTTTACGGCCAGCCAAGGCGATTACTCAGTGGCCGGGTCGACAGCCATTCAGCCCACTGGAAAATAAGGTGGCTACAACTCCAATTTCACATCTTGCAAAGAAGGTGGATGAATGCTTCTCACCTGAGATAGCTCAACACCATTTATTACTGTAAGAAAGCACTAGGTGCAATGTCCGAGTGCATTGCATGTTGTATGATGCCTGAATGAGTATGTATGCAGCTATGTACTCCTGGTGCATTAGGCAATTGACTAATTTGGCTGTGAAGGCGTGGTGGGTTATTATTTTGCTGATAAATATGCAAAAGACACTCGATTCTATGAATTATTATTTCTTCTTTTGGGGGGTTTCAACTTTCAAAACATATATAAAACATCACTAAAATAAAATTGAGATAAGAGGGATAACTAGCCCTGAATCAAAGACGAGCAAAGCTTTCTTTACAGGGGGGCAGAAATGAATCAAATACATCTCCCAATAGAGAAAAAGGAGCTGTGTGGAAGAAACTGACATATGGGATTTTGAATGCTTGTACAGAGATGGGTCATCATTTTCGTAGAACATACATTTCATGTGACAAAACTAGAAATTTCACCTTGACGCTTCATGATGCTTGCTGCTTCTTTTCACTTGTTTTGCTTCGAAATGGTGACAATAAGGAGAAATGGCGAGATGCTGTAGGGAACGAATTATACATTAAATCATGTTGTTAGAAAGCAAAATAAAAATAAATTGGAATATTCAGAAACACTTACTCTTCTTCTGTGGTGCATTCCCATCAGGGGAGGTTTCATCTTGTGAGATTAGATTCTTTAATGTGTGAACTGAATTCAAAGCCAAAAGAACATATATTAGTAAGTTAACCATTTTGTCGGGCAGAATGGCTGTCGGAAATCATCCCTCAAATTTAACAAATAGTAGAAATACAAGAACATAGAACATAGTTAGAGAATATCAAAGAACTTCATAATACTCATGTTTACCATCACAGGTCATGTTTAAGAACTCTTCAAAACACACTGTTAACTACAGCCACTATAAACATCGTATACGCCATGCTTAATCTACTACCAATTCTTATTGCCTTCCAATAGGAAATGTTTTTTTTAAAAAAAAACCATTTATTGTTCTTATATAGGATAATTAACCAATGGTACCATTTCTTTCTTTTCCGGATTTGAATTAATGTGGCAGAGGTAATGAGGTATCAACTTTAAATTAGTAATTACACGAAACAACTGTATTTGTAAGTTCAGGTTGAAGAATTGACATCACCTTCACCAGTTGAAGTTGTCTTCTTGGTATTATCATGTTCTGTTCCATCACCACTGGTACACTCTGAGTCAACACTTCGATCAACTGATGATGAAGAGTGATTCTTCTTTCCGAACTTCAGCAACCTCCTTATTCCTTTTGATGATTCCTTTAAAGAAGTCTTCTCTGAATTGACCGGATTTTTATCCAATTTGAGAGCTTTTACATCCGGTACATGTGCTTTAAGAGTTTCTTCAGCTTTTGGTGGCAGCCGTGAATCTTCCAATGGTGCTTTCCCATCCTCTGTCCGATGATTGTAAGGGGCCCTGTACGATTGTTCAGAAACAGTATTGCCGGCAAAGTTTGGAGGATCCTTTGCTGCATATGAACTCTTCACCTGAGAACATCGCATGCTTTATCAGAACTCCAGCATAATTATTTGTAATGGCTGACGTGCAAAAACAGCACCCATGAAAGTCTAATGCACCCCATGGGTTAGGTCTACTAAGGGGATATGCATTTCTCAACTATGAAATCCAGACTGAAGCAATGCAGTACTATAACACATGGCAGAAGCAGTATTGAAGGAAAAAAAAAGTCAACAAAGGAATCTAATTATCTGTTAAGAGTCAGGATTCGGAATTCGCAGTCAATGATGGAGTTCGAC
>JAPKLW010001422.1:171214-201807 GCA_026898455.1 Plectranthus barbatus | reverse complement strand
CAGTTTGAGCAATCTCTTCAACACAATAGAGGCCGTGCTTCTCAGTGCCACGCCCAATAATCTCCTTCGTCCTGACATCCTGCAGAATACAAAAAAAAGGGTTTATGAGGACTGTGCAATTTAATTCACGGGTGACGTGGCTAATGGATAGTAATTTATGTGAGAGAGATGGAACAAACATGTAGTTATTAAGGCGCAAGGTAGGGGAGATTTGGATAGTACCGGATCCTGCTACAACTACTAAATCTCCGCTAGCGGTTTGGACATGTGTCTTTTTGGGTTTGGACAAGTATAAAAAATCAGATTTTTCAAAGGACATAGTATCGGTGGCACCACAATCAAAAATCCATCCTTTAAAAGTTTTGGATTTATTAACATGATTGCACACAGAGGGGCAAATTGGTAATTGACCATGTATGGGCTTAGGTTTTAAATATTGAAAAGGTTCAGGGTTAGAATTAGGAGAGCCATAACTTGAAGGACTAAATTGCAAATTATCAAAATTATAATTATAATTTTCATAAAAATTATAATTTTGAGATGAAATTGTTTTAGGGTTTGGGAGTCTCCCAAACCCGTTACCTGCGCCGTCACCTCGCGCGGCCTCCTAATATGGTCTGAGTTCCTAGTTCAAAGGGTCGAGAAAGGTTGATTTGGCTATGATGAACTCATTTCTGAGCCTCGGTTTTGGTTTTGGTTTTGGGTCTGCAGAGACAGGGTGTTAAACCTGGCTCTGATACCATGTTAAATTTAGAGGTAGACATGGCTAATGGAGGAATAGAGTTTGAATTTCTTTTCTGTGTGTTTTATCATTACATTGGATCACCTCTTTTATAGAGGGGATGATGTACAATAAAGGAAAGAAACTATTACAAGTAAATTGTAATTAGCCTTATGAATTTCAATCTATTTGATCTCTTTCCTTGCTTATTTTGATCTTCTAATCTTGCTCCTCATTTATCTTGATCTTTCCAACAATATTTTCCTCTACTAAACTCGTAGCTTCAAGAATATAAGATTATTATCAAATATTATTAGCTTAGCTTCGTTTATTATTTGTCTCTTCACCATTGATTTTGAAGAAAAATAATCAAAGGTGAAAGTTTTATGTTAAAATTTACGTGATGAAAAATAATATGTAAAATGAACATGTATACCATTAAACAAGAAATATTGCTTTTACATTTTGAATGAGAACTACAATATTCTAGATTCGTAGCTTCAGAAAATAAGATGATTGTTTTAAATATCATTAGGTTATTAGGTTATTAGCTTAGTTTACTGTTTTCCTCTTTTAGACTCGTAGCTTCACCAAAATAAGATGACTATTTTAAGTTTCTCTAGTTTACTATCTGCGTGTTGCGCAGCGTGTATACAGTTTTATAATTAGATAATTATTAAAATATATCATTTTAAATTTACTGTGTAGATATATAATAGTGAAATATTAAAATTCGGTCAAGCTTAGCTCAAGTTTTAAATTTGTTAATCAAGTTAAAGCTAATGCTTTAAATTGTTTGACTAATCTTCAATTGATTTACAATCTGATTTGTCTTCTTTCATGTCATCTCCTCCAAATATATTTAGATAAAATATGCATAATGAGATTTTAGAATATAAACATAAATATAAAAAGGGTAATTCTAAACACAACCTCCATTTTACTTAACTTAACCCCCTGTATTTTTTTAAATAAATTATTATATAATATTACTATTGAAGGAGATATGAGTTGATCAGATCAAAGCTTCTACATCTAAGTGCTAAGCATCCGTATGATTTAAAGATGGGGACTATTTTCAGTAAAAACAAATGTCTTTTTTGAGCTGTGAGCTCTATTTTTCTAAAAGCACGAAAATATTTTGTTTTTTGAAATTGATTGTCGATGCCAAAATGTTTTGTATTGTCATATCTGTACCTCTTGTAAATCGTGAATTTCCAGAGAGATGTGTTATAACTGAGAATCGAACCAGATATAAATGTAATTTGTGATAATTCTCATTAACTTCACGGATATTAAGATCTCTTATGTTTTCAAACGAATTATGAAATGAAATGATAGGTCCCTCAGCAGGAGAGCTGATATCCAGGGTGTAATAAGTTGAAAAGTCGATCGTTGTCTCATTGCTATGTGATCTGAGACACTGTGCACAAATTGATAACATTGGGCAGAGTGGTTTGCCCATTACCAGTTGATTCATCGTGACTAGGAAGTGGGCCAACTTCCAGTCACACAATGGTTAACAAATATGAAACATGTTGAGTGAATCTGCATGCATGCAGTGTGATGAAAATGTTTATGATAAACAATGTAAATGTTTTTTTAAAACCCCGTGGATTATCTGTGTGGCATAGCTTTCATATATAAAATGTATGTTTTCGGGCATTGTCTCCACAAGGTACGTAAGTACTCAGCCCCTGGTATTATTTCTAAAATGCACAGGTTAACAGCAAGGATGAGAAAGCGGTGGTATAAAGATGAAGCAGTTACAGAAAGAGAACTGATCCTGAGATATGCATATCTCCGCTGCATAAATCTCCGCTGCTTGAACCTCTAAATTTTCATTCATTCCCTATATTTTGTGATCTGTTGAGAATCTATTCTCTACATTTGGTACTTTGTTGCACTGGAAGTTTGTTCCTCGTGATAACCCCTTATTTGTGAATGATTGTTTGGGTGTTTGGATGCATTTCATTCATTTGTAAATTCATATCTTTTTTATAAATAAGTCTTTCGCTGTTTGAAAGCATCAAACCCACCTGCAATGCACCCAAAGATTCGGAAGGGCCAGTAGGGGGCGTTACTGAAGTGTTATCAGAGCACCAGGTTATTGCCTTTTTCATTGGCTCTGGTAACCAAGACTTGTCTTGTTTCAGAAGTCGAATGTGAGATAACTGTCTAGACATGCTTTACACCTCATTCCATCATGTCAAACCTGCGAGGTACGTTTTGTAAATGTTTTAAAATACCTGCTTGCAAATGGTTTTAGTGACTGTGTTCACTACTGTGTCGTCGTGATTGAAAGATTTTCAAGTGTTAGCACAATTTTTATTGTGACTATGAACTATTTTGAACAAATTGTGTTCACTTGGGTATGTGTTGATTGAAGAAAATTTCAAAAGAACTTGACATGATTGCAGGTATCTTGATTGATTAATTGCCTAGCATAGCAATGAAGTTTGGCTTTTGCTATTGCTATTGTGTGTTGATTGCATGTCTAATATTTGAGTTGTGGACATACTGACATTGCATGTTGTTGATGATTGCATGTTTAGTATCGGAGTTGGGTATATACTGACATTGCATATCATTGTGATTGATTTGTCTAGTATTTGGAGTAGGGGAGAATACTGACATTTCAGAAATGTTGTTTGGGTGAAAGAGTTGGGCTCTAGCCACATTGTGATTAACCTAATGAGGTTATTTATTGCTTTAAAGCATGATTACATGATTTTGGCACCGGTATGGTGGCCTCCGAAAAAAATTGCTCAATTGTGAGTTGATGTGTCAAATGATTTTTGCAAGCAGTGTTATTTTGAGTATATTGTTTGAGATGTGTTAGAGTAGGTGTAGAAGCTGTTCGAACTCTTGAAAAATTAAGTCTTATATGTGCTTAGCCTGTGAAGGCTAGAGTAAGATGGATCAGGTTAGATGACTGACATGGTTGTTTCAGCTCACGAAGAGTTGTTATGTTTGTGCATCGGATCAATAGCATCTGAGTTATATGTAGCCTGGTTTGAGTGTGAGCGGTGTGCGGATTGCTACTCATGGGTTCGTGCATGAAATGCACTGATTAGGCTCATCTTCCTCCCACTTGATTAGTGCCCAAGCATGGTTTAGGGCGTCATCCATAGTCTGGCAAGGGTAGATCGACAATTCATGGTAGAGGTCGGAATCGACATCCAGCCCTTTAGTGAATGCCCGTACTGTCGTACTGTTCGGGCAATTCAGCACAGCCACCAACTCCTTATTAAACCGCGATAAATAAGCTATGAGCGATTCCTCGGGTTTATGGATTACTGCGTACAAATTATCTGGGAGCTTGTCGAGCTTTCTGCTACTTGAATACTGCCTAGGAAAGAGCTGATACAATTTGGAGAATGTAGAGATTGATCCTTTCGGAAAATTGATGAACCACTGGAGAGCAGGTCCGGTAAGGCTCGATCCAAAGCTCTTGCACATGCATGCTCCGCGCCGTGCGCTGGGAATTACCAACACAAACATCTTCTGCTTATAGACCGCTACATGGTTCTCTGGATCAGAAGTACCATCATAGAGCGCAAAGCTTGGAGGGGTGAATCTATCTGGGAGCTCGACCTCTGCAATCTCAGGTGCGAACGGTGACTGCACATAACTCTCTCTAGGGATAGTCCTCTCCGGGGGCGGGAGGCTTGGTACCCTTGCAATCAGTGATTCGAAGTAATTCAGACGCTGCTCAAATCGACGCTCCATTTGCACCAGTAATGCGCTTCCTGCTGCATTTGGGTTCACGAGCTCAGGATTCGGACGCTGGTTCTCAGGAGTAGATCTTGGGGTCAGGTGTTGATAAGCTCGTATTTTGCCTCACTTATCACTTTGTTTTCTTGCATTTACTTGAATTTTAGTTAATAAATCGAGCATGAGTCAATTTTATGGGGTATGATGCTTGCCATGGTGTATTTTCGCAGGTTTTAGGCCAAATCCAATGGAAACCCGTACCGAAAGCAGCAGATGTTCAAAGCAACAGTCACGACTTCTTCCACAGTTCGAATTTGAGCTAATGGAGCACATGGATGGAAAGATCTTTGAGTTAGCTTTCCAATTCAACTGGAATCGGGTCAATCGGAGTTCGGGAGTGAAAGTTATGGCCAACACCGTTAGACCGCGCAGAAGGATCGCAAGAGGGAAAATGTCTCTGTTTCGACCGACGTGAAGGGTACGTCGACTGACGCAAAGGGATCCGCGTCGACCGAGATGAGCTCTACGTTGACCGAGATGGGCCCAGAAAAGGAATTTTCGAGATTTTTATGGCTAAATCATATTTTGGCCCTAGATCCCAATATATACACTTCTACCTCTATAAATACTTGTTTTGCTCGAGATTTCAGAGAGTCTCCCTTTAGTTTCAAGTTTTCCATTTAGTTTTCTTTAAGTTTTTGAGAATTCCTCTTTAGTTTTTGTTAAACCTTTATTATTTTTAATGCAATCTTTAATTTTCCCTGCAATGTTTATTTTCAATATATTAGGCTAGAACCCTAAACAGGTTCTAGGGTTTCTCCATCTGTGATGCATGTTTAGATTCAATTGTTCAAACCCTTTAATTGGTTTAAATCCTATGTTTTGTTTTAAATCTATTCTCATCGAAGGATCGAGAGATGAAGATTGAGGTAGGTTTCAGTTATTAATCGAAGGACCGAGAGGTGAAGGTTAGTAATAGGAAGTTAGGATTTAATATTTTTTATTTTCTGTCCGATCAAGAAGATTTCAATTGTAGGAAAAATCCAATCTTTATTGAAATTAATTAACTTTGTGTGTTTGAGACCGAGAGGAGATAACAACTAGTTAATGATTTAGGATTTAATTGCCCGACCAAGGAGTTAATTCCACATTAATAATTTTCCACCAAAAACATCTTTTCTGGGTTTGAATATTTGTTTTTTGCATGTTGATCAGCTTGGTCGATTTCCCTAGAATCTGTGCTTTTTAATATTTGAATTTCATCCCTTTAATTACTTGTTTTGAAAAACCAAAACCCCTAAAATTGATTTGCCCAAACAAAGGTTTTGAAAACTATATTCAGTATATGATTCCCTTCGTAGCACTATCCCTGTGGGTTCGACAACCTTCGGGTTATTATAAATTTATTTGCCCTTTGCTATAATTTGTATGCAGATTTAGCATCGATCAGGTGCTCAGCCCCATTCTCAGTGGTTCGGTTGAACTCCTTCCGCAGATCTCGAGCCGTAGCTGGACGGGCCCTACTACAACTCCCCGGCTCTTCTACTATCGGTTGCGTATTAAGCTGTTGCTGCAACCATTGGTTATCTCGCTCGATAACGGCACTTCTGGGTCACGGTTTCCACCTGCACTCCCATCTTTCCATGATACCCCGAGCCGCCTGAACTTGACTCACCAATTGAGCTACGTACGGGTCCTACATTAACGAGGGCGGAGGCGGTGGGAACGTTAGTTCACTGAGCGGAGTCACGTTGAAAGTCCATCGCATTTCGTCCAGAGTCTCACGGTGCTGGTCAATCCCGTGTCCCGTTGTTACTGATTGCCCTTGGCCATTCCAGTGAGAGCTCCGCGACCTGCGGTTGGGTTAGCCCCTCGTCCTCGGCTAGCCCCTCTCCCTGCACCGGTGGGAGGTGTGGTCCCGTCGGTGACCAATTCGATGGGGTTGGTGTTATTCCCGCCGTCTGCCATTTTCTGCAATGAAAGTTAGCACAGTTTCATTCTTGGGCCCCACGGTGGGCGCCAAATTGTTGTGCGTGATTTTGTGGATAAGTGGCGCAAGAACAATTTAAAATAAAATGCACTAAAATGACAGAATTGTAAATTAATATGGAAAATAATTGATACTAGATAACCGAAACAAAGTATAGAAAAAGGGAAAATAAAGCTCTATAATGATGCTCCTCGATATGTGTCGAACTGCCTTTTGCGCTAAATTCCACTTGAGAGTACTCTTAATATTGATTTGCTCTATTTTTCTACAAGATGCGTGATTAGCCCTGAAATTTGTCTTTCCCGGAATACTTATAGAGCCCCTCATAACGGCTCTATATTTAATGCCGAGATTTCCTCCCGCAGTTACTACCAGTCTTTACTTTGTTTGACGCATCTAAACTTCGATTTCCAGGAGATCCGCCTTTTATAATGGCCCTCATTTATTGTGCCAATTCACACGTGAATCACCTTTCTTTCGAACTGACTTGTACCGAACTGTCGTTTTGTCGAACTACTTCTTATTCGAACTCCTCATCTGATCTTTCCTCCACTCATTCTTATCGAACTGCTTTTGACCCTTCAAACTTTGGGCTTTGATTATTGAACCATATTTCTAGCCTTTTCATTTGATATCTTTGGGCCGCACTCTCGGGTCTCTTAATTTCGGGTCGTTTATTTCCGAACTCAACACATATTATTTTTATTAAAAAATTGTGTTAAGATAATTCATAAATGATTTAATTTTTAATTTTAAACTTACATAAATTGAATTATTCAGCACTCAACTTTAGAGTTTATTGCAAAAAGTATGTGAAACAAACAACAACATGAGTTATATAGATTATAAAAAAAAAAGTTATAAACTGATTTTGAATTTAATTTGCAATTATAAATTAAGGTTTTTAATAGTTTATATAAAATATAGTTATTAGTTATAAACAAAAGAGTTTGTTTAAACATATATTTTTATCTTACTTTTTCATTATCAATTCATTTTAACAAAGTATTATGAATTAATAGTTTATATAAATATTATGCATTAATACTTGTATATTGAGTAACTATAACTAGAAGTTTGTATATATGGTTGTATATTTTTATCTTAATTGTTCATTATCTATATATTTTAACAATGTATTATGATTTAATAGTTTTTATAGATATATCATATAATATGTATATTTAGTAATTATAAGTTAGGAGTTAATTATATATTTCTATCTTAGTTTTTCATTAAGTGTACATATTTAAAAAAAGTATTAAGATTTTAAATAAGTTATATTGAATAATTATAAGTTAGGAGTTCATTTTAATTATAAAATTTTATCTTATTTTTCCATTATATATACATATTAGCAAAAGTATTATGATTTAATTGTTTGTATAGACTTATTATGCATTAATATTTTTGTTGAGTAAATATAACTTATGAATATGTTTTGATTATATATTTCTATCTTAACTTTCCATTATAATTACATTTTTAGAAATATATAATCAAAACATATTCATAAGTTATATTTACTCTACTATAGTATAAAATATATAAATATCAAATTTGAATAAAAAAATCGAGCTTATTAACGAGCCTACTCACGATCTCTTAAATGAGCATGCAATCGAGCTTATTAATGAACTAGCTCGCGAGCCTGTAAACGAGCTAGCTTGCGAACATGTTCGAGCTCGAGCTCGGTAAAGTTCGGTTCGAGCTCGAACTCGAACGTGTTCGCAAGCTTGGATCAAACACATCCGAGCTCAAGCTCGGCACGATAACATTATCGAGCTCGATTCGTTTAGTAAATGATTGAATTTTGATCGAGCTTTTTTCGAGTTGATATCCGAGTAGCTCGCGAGTAGCTCGCTCATTTACACCCCCTAAGAATAATACAACATTAAATTATGAAATGATTCATTTTTGTGACATGTTCTGAGTGTAGTGATGAAAGTATCTTGCTGTAACCAAGACATTATGAGTTTGAGTTTTACCGGGGACATATGCGTGTATAAATTTAAATTAATATTACTATTAAAAAAGAAATAATTTGTTCTTAATAAATGATAAATTCATCAAATTAATATAATTATATAAAAATCGAAATGAACTAAATTCAGTAAATCAGAAAGAAAAAAAAAACAAAAACAAAAACAAAACAAAACTTATACCACACAATTTTGATGCACATGTATTTTATGTTGAGGTTCAAATCTTAACATATCAGAGCTCTTAGAATCATTGTTAGAAGATAAACAATAATAATTCATTTACTGGCGAGTCATTGAGAATAACTGAATAAGAGATATTTCAATGAAAAAGATGAGAATGTGAGGGGTGTGAGAAGATTGACATGCATATTTTTCGTTTTTATTCATAAATGTTTTGATTTACCTATAGTATTGAGATCAATTTTAGTATATGAATTATATATATATTATTAGGGAAGGTCTTGCGTTAGGCAGCCTAAATGATTTAGGCGGGTTTTATCCATTAACTCAAGCCCAAACCCATATAATATACCCTAATTGGGGATTAATAAACCCTATTTGGGATGGGTCAACTCATTTGGGTAGGATAAAACCCGCCTAAACCGTTTAGGCCTGCCTAACGCAAGTTTTTGCCATATTATTATTGTTATAACCTAATATATTTTTTTCATTATATATTTTTTGAAGAATTGTCAATCTAGCACTTGAAATATAATTTAATTGTCGATGCAGAGTTTAAAAAATAAACTCCCAATCCAAGACATGAAAATCTTAAAATTCTCATTCCATGACCGGTCTTGGATTTATAATTTTATATTTTTTGAATTTTGAATTCATAATTTTTTTATTGTGTAAAAATACATTAAAAAATCCTAGTAAATATTCTGCATCCAACGCCGCAAATAGTATTTTGCAAATAGTATTTTGATAGGTAACTGATTAATCTATTTTTCTTTTTGCATTTAAAACAACTTTGAATAAGGGTGGTGAAGGTCCAGAACAAAATTAAATGTGAGGCAATGCTTTGATGGAATTGAATAGAGCTGACATATAATTGTTTGTAATAATAAATTTTGGGACCTTACAGTAATTATAAATAAATGAGGACTCAACCAAAGATACCTAATTATAAATATCAAGATTCAAAAAGCTTAATCAATTTAGTTAAAATTCAAAACTTTGTTTATTATATAAACATATATAAATTTATTTTATTTTCTTGCAACAAGCAAGTCAATCATATACTTGTTAATAATATAAATTTCACAACATAAAATAAAAAAAAGATTTATTGATGCAACCAACTTGGTCATGAGGTACCAAACTTAAATCTAACTGGTTCAACAAATAAACATCACTAAATAATCTCAGCCACATATATATGCTGTGTCCAACATTATTGAAGAGAAAAGTAGCTAGCAATATGAAGGAAGCCCCCCTATTGATTTCCCTTGATTTCCTTGTCAAACTCTTCATTGTCATAAAACACCTACATCGAGAGCAAAATGTTCAAAACTACATCATGCTTGTTTGAAAACAAGGCAAAGTGAAGTAATAGGGAGATGCAATGGAATACTACTTGCAGAATTCATGCCATATATGAACTTACAATTGTCCAGAGATCTGGATCCAGGAAGGTGATGGCAGTGCTCTTAGTAGTACTTGATTGTGGTTCTTCAGATACAACTCCTACTCCGAGCTTTTGGGCCGCAAGCTTCAAAGCATCCGCGCTCTTGTTCACATCATCAGTACCAATGGAAAGCTGAAACATAACATTCATCCTTCCATAATGAGTAAAGGAAAGGCAAAAACTTGTGTTAGGCACGTTTAAACAGTTTAGGCGGGTTTTATCCATACTAAATGGGTTCACCTATTTCAAATAGGGTTTATTAATCCTCAATTAAAATATATTAGATGGGTTTGGTTTGGGTTAATGAATAAAACCCGCCTAAACTGTTTAAGCGTGCCTAATCTGAGACCTTCCCGTAAAGGAAATTGTTAGGTGAAGTTGAAATTAAGTGGAGAGGAGCGAGCTTACATGTGAATATGCATTTCCTTTGGTGTATTGACCAGTTCCATCATCCGCGTATACAAGTTCCAAATAAGTAGTTGGCAGTTCCTTATAATCTAAAGATTTCAATTCCAGTTCATCTGAATATCCCATCAAATGTAAGGTGACCTGCAAATTATATTTCAAAATGATCAGAACAAATATATATATACATATATTTTATGTGCAAGAGCTTAAATAAGTCAACCAAAACACCTTGGCTTCAGGTATGGGAATTGACATCAAGAGCTTCATTCGTAAAGCCTGCATTAAATATGAATAGAAACAATATCAGCTTAATTATATATACATATATTTTATGTGCAAGAAACAGAGCATCAATATAGAACAAGGAGTACTAAATAGGAAATGCAGAATGAAGAGCTGACCCCCTCATAGAAATCAGTAGACAACTGAAGATTAGTGACACGAAGATTCAAATGACTGATTCGCAGGTGTTGGATACGACGCTCAACTAGTTCAATGAGGTAGCCATCTGGGTCCTGTGCAAAAGCATTTTCAGTTGGTCCTGGACCGGATGGCTGTTGAGTGATGACTCCACCCTTGGCTTTGATGTCCGAAACATATTGATCGATCTTGAAATTGAAACAAACTCATGTTATGTTATGATCTGATCTGGATATCGTATCATATCATATCATAATTCTGTGAACTTACATCTGGAGTTGATATGCCAAAATGGCCAAAGCCCGTCCCAATGTCAAACGGAGCATGATCAGGAACTTGGACTGTTCAACGAGGGATAAATATACATATATTTCAGAGATCGAGTGCAATAAATCACCAATTTTTTAGGGCAGATTTCATAATTATATTATCTTGATAAGAATGTTAAAGAGGAGATTTTAATGATGGTTTAACAATTAGAATTATTGAAATGATTAAAAAACACTTTTTTCAATATATGAGTGAAAAGTACACATAAACATGTTGCTAGCAAATTATAATTTTTTTTTTACTAAAGTTATTATAGTAATTAAAATATTTGTAAAATATACGGCATTGCCACGCCAGGAAACTCTCTAAAAATAGCATGTAATTTATTTTGTTTTGATATCAAATATAATTCAAAATAGAAATCAGTTCCTTATTTGAGATGTAGTGGCCAAAGAAATTTGCTGTTGTAATGCGAAAAGGTAAACTGAGTAAGAGAGGCAAATTATGAAGGTGATATATAGGGGAACATACTCCTCCTGTAGATCAATTCAAGCTGAATTTGAGAATCTGGGGTGTCAAATCCAACAAAAGCAGCACTCTCTCGAATCAGATTCCTTCTCCCAAATAGCGTCATCCCCAAAACACGAGTATAAAACCTAAGTATAATATAACATCGAAGAAAACAAGAAATGAGTAAACCAAACCAAACCACCATGATTATGGTATATATATATATATATATATATATATATATACTTTATGCTGCGCTCAAGGTCTTTCACTCGACAGGTTGCGCGTAAGAATCGGCGATTGTCATAATAAGCCCATTCAGATTCCTCCCCATCCTCCTCAGAGGCTGCTCTCACTGTATGCAACATTTTCTTTTTCAACTGAGATCCCCTTCTATATGAATGATTGGAAAACTGCTTTCCTTGTTGTGGAATAAGAAGCCTGTTTAATTTATTTGGAGAGAGAATCATTTTGGGGGGAATAATATTAGTCGAAGCCATAGCAAGAGTATTTCCAATGAAGCATCTTCCAGAAATGAGAGCCATCGATCTGCACCAACAAATCCCATAACTTCATTACTCACAAATATTCTCCAATTTTCTTACTCAAAATCCAAAATCGGCAAAACAACTGAAATATTTTCCCGAACAAAGAACTTCTATAAGCAAATTTTTTTTTTCAAAGAGTTGCATCTAGCACGATCAATTGTTGACGATTTCCAAAACAAAATAACAGCTCAACTTAAAATAAATAATAGAATTCAGAGTACTTTATAGAGCAGATCGATCGATTAGTTCAAACTTCCAACGAAGGAAAGTAGCAGAAAGTTGAGAGAGGAGGGAGAAGGTAACTGGACCTGAGCGAAGGATGTGCAGTGTGGAGAAATGCATAGATACAAGCCACACTCTTATAATTAATCCCACGTTTCGAATGGTGTTTGAATAAATGTGAACATACGTGTGTAGTGTGGATAAATGGAGGTTCCAAGGATCTGCAGTGTGAAAACTGAAAAGTAGACTTTGTGATTTTTTCCCCCTGTAGGAGTAATTACTTGTCCATTTATAAAAATGGGGAATGCATTTCCTTCTTTATTTGTACTAAATACAAATGAATCTCGAATTTCCATTTAGAAAGCATATAACAATTGACATTAAAAGAATATTAATAATTAAAAATTAAAATATAATTCTCGTTACAATTTATAAGTCATTCTTAAATCTTTAGCATCACTCATAAATAACAAAGCATAAATTTTTTATAAAAATTTTAATCTTGACCATTAATTGTTTTAGATAAATGGGTGTAAATTTATTTTTGTTTAATATAAACTCACTTTTTAATACTCCCTCGTCCCATCATATTAGACACTGGCAAATGAACCAAGACAAAAAGTAAATGAATATTTAAAAAAGATTATCACATAAAATATTAATAAAATAATCACTAATTACAAACTTAAAACAGTTAAGAAATGCAGTCAATCTCCTCGCCGTCCACCGCTGCCCCAATCTCCTCGCCGTCGTCGTCTTCGTCGCTCCCTGCGGCCACTACCGCCAGTTCAACTAGGAACTCCGCCACTCCTCTTCCCTCCTCTTCCCTGAAATTGCATCCAAAATCACGACCGTATTGGAATGCTCAAAAACAACCCCCAAATTTCTTGCCCTTGCTGAAATTCCTCCCCAATCCTTTCGGCCCGCACGATTTGCTCGATCAAGAGACCCCGCTTTTGCCCGAGGAGCACAACAATGGATTGGATCTACTGTATCAAGACGAATCTGGTGGACGGTGGCGCTCGGAGACGGTGGTGCAGTGATGGTGAGATGCTGCGATGGTGGTGAGATGCTACGATGGTGGTGCTGGGCAGCGGGAAGGGTTGGATCGGAGGCTCTGGACGATGCTGTGAGGCGGCGGTCGTGAAAACGGGTAGAGAGAAGGAGCAGTGGCGCATGGTAGGGAAAATGAAATTTAATTTTGAGGGGTGGGGTTTTAGGGTTTCAGAGGGGTAGGTTAGGAATTTGATGAATATTTGGGGGTAGGGTAGTAATTTTAAGTGTAGTTAATTTTGATTATGTTTTGTTATTTTTTGTCAAATTAGGAATTGTGTCTAATAAATGGGACGGACCAAAAAGAAATATGCGTCTAATATGACGGGAAGGAGGGAGTATTATATTTACTCCCTATTTTTAATTTATTAATATATGTCGTATATTGTTAGGAAATTTGTTAGAGATTTCCTTATGTTATTTTGTTTTGGTGGGTCAAAGTGTAAAAACCATCTTAGTAAGTCTCTAGATAAAGTTCTAGTTTAGTCTTAAAATGTAAAGTCCTGTAAGGTCTTACTTATGGAGTTGTAAGCTGGAGCTGAATCAAAAACAGATTGAAGAGTCAGTCTGGGATGCTCTAAAGACTCAAACAGACTAGAGCTCAGTATGGTCAGGGTCTTGAAAGAAACTGATGAGTTTGGAACTACAAATTGAAACTGACCAGTCTCGGATTGACCAGTCTAAGACTCACCAGTCCATAATACCAAACTTACCAGTCTGGGGACCAAGCTTATACTAAATGATGACGTCAACCAGCATGAGGACTTTAGCATCGAAGCCTAGTTCTAATCCCGGTGCATAGAGACAAGGAGAATATATATGAGGAATAGTATTGACAAGTACATACTCAAGGATAGGAGATTCTTTAAAGTCCGCAAGCCCAAAACTTCAATCTTAATACCCCGGACTGACCAGTCCAAGATTCCTCAGACTGACCGAATACTGTCGTTTTGACAAAAGGTGAACTGTCACTGTCGCAGTCAGAAAAAGGGCAAAAAAGCGGGAAAAGACATTGTACCTTTTGAAAAGGCTACCTATCCGTGCAGAGTGAGAGAACATCAGATTGGTAAAAAATCCGATGTGTCTAACGACTCCAAAGTTTGAATCTCACTCCCGTTATAAATAGTGGAGGACTTCAACAGATTCAAGCACCTATCACCTCACTATCGAGCTTGCCGAAACTCTGTCAAATTCAAGATTCAAAAGTTAGAGGTTTTCTAAACCTATTCCGCGTGTCACTGCCGTGAACACGAAACTCAGAACAATTTGTTCAAGAGTTATTTCTTTGGTGGTCTTTCTCTCCAAGAAATATTACAGCAGTCAAGTACATCTGGTACTTTGACTCTTACAGGCATACATGCTGCCGAGCTGACAGTTTCGGGAAAACTATAAACACTCCATTCTGGCGATAAGGAGGCTGCGTGGTGTACCCACACTATGAGGAGCTGCGAAGTGAAGCACGAGCTAATGACGAAGCGAGTGAGCTTGTGGATCGGTGGACAAGGCATGCACCGACAAGCAGTAGATCGTAGAAGCACCTACAATCTGTCACTTATTGGTAATCTTTTTCGTTTTTATCGTTTTCATTTTACCAGCTTACATACCTTTAAAACTCAACACTCAAGTATTGCAGTATAGACTGAAACGGACTCCTAAGTATACTCGGGCTTAAAACCTGAGATAATCAAACTGGCAAGCAACCATCAGTTTGGATAAGTGCAAGTTTATTAATCAATTATTTTCGTTGTGCATTTAAAATTACTATGAAAAATCGAGAGCAACATATATGGAATGTTATAATTTACCATTTTGAGAATTTGTATGTAACGCCCCATTTTTATAAACAGCGAAAGATTTAATAATTTAAAACCACATTTTATATACAACCAAAAGATAATATTTTAAACAAGTAGAACGGTTATACTTGAAAGCATTTAAACAAGGGAAGGAAAATATTTTCAGAGAACGGTGCAGTAGTGTGTGTAGCGTGATGGTGATATGCATGTGATGATGCATGTCACAGGATCTTCAAAATCTGTACAAAATCCAGCTTCATCCTTTACACCACCACCTTCCATCCTCGTTAGTCAACCTGCGCATTTTAGAAATAACACGAGGGGCTGAGTACAATTGTACCCAATGGAAACATGCCCAAAAATACAGTTTAAATATGAATGTTATGCAACTCACACAGATAAGTACGGGGTTTTGTTGAAAGAAGCCGTGTTATCTAAAACATTTTCATTTGCGAACGCTATCTACAATGTTATCATATTTGTTTATTATCATGTAACTGGAAGTTGGCCCACTTCTAAGTTACGATGCACAGCTGGGAATAGACGAACCACTATACCCACTGTTATTAATTTGTGCACAAGGTCTCACTATCACACAACTTTGAGATACGATCGATTTAAGAAAGAAATCACACAGATATATCCAACCTTATTTCTTCCCCAAAACAGCCCGAGCTCATAAACAAGATAAGTTAGCTAGCCTTCAATCACTAATTAATAAGACTATCTCAAGTGCCATAAGGACTGAAGGGATTTGTGAACTAAATCACGAAGTCCGTTTGCCGGGATCGTTAATTAGAATATCAAAAATAAATTGCTATGCCTATGATTATCCTAGCATGCTCCTATTGATTATGCATAAAGAAGATTTATGCGGAATACTTGATGCTGCGCTCAAGGTCTTTCACTCGACAGGTTGCGCGTAAGAATCGGCGATTGTCATAATAAGCCCATTCAGATTCCTCCCCCTCCTGCTCAGAGGCTGCTCTCACCGTATGAGTGATTCACTTTTTGGGGAATAATATGAGTCGAAGCCATAGCAAGAGTATTTCCAATGAAGCATCTTCCAGAAATGAGAGCCATCGATCTGCACCGACAAACCCCATAACTTCATTACTCACAAATATTCTCCAATTTTCTTACTCAAAATCCAAAATCGGCAAAACAACTGAAATATTTTTCCCCAACAAAGAACTTTAATTTATAAGCAATTTTTTTTTTCCAAGAGTTGCATCTAGCATGATCAATTGTTGACGATTTCCAAAACAAAATAACAGCTCAACTTAAAATAAATAATAGAATTCAGAGTGTTTTATAGAGCAGATCAATCGATTAGTTCAAACTTCCAACGAAGGAAAGTAGCAGAAAGTTGAGAGAGGAGGGAGAAGGTAACTCGACCTGAGCGAAGGACGTGCAGTGTGGAGAAATGTATAGATACAAGCCACACTCTTATAGCTGATTCTATCACAATAATTAATCCCACGTTTAGAATGGGGTTTGAATAAATGTGAACATACGGGTGTAGTGTGGATAAATGGAGGTTCCAAGGATCTGCAGTGTGAAAAGTAGACTTTGTGATTCCCCCTCTAATAATTATTTGTCCATTGGCAAAAAATTGGGTTAGGCACGCCTAAACGGTTTAGGCGGGTTTTATCTAATCTAAATGGGTTCATCCATCCTAAATAGGATTTATTAATCCCCAATTAAGGTATATTAGATGATTTAACTTGGATTAATGGATAAAATTTGTTTAAACCGTTTAGGCATGTCTAGCATGAGACCTTCCCTTAGGGATGTCAAACGGGCCAACCCGTCGGGTTCCGGGCCAGCCCTATCGGGCTGCGGGTTAATCAGTCCGGGCTAAACGGGCCGTAACTTTTGTCGGGTTGAAAATTCTCAACCCTAACCCTAACCCTAACCCGTCGGTTTTCGGGCTGGCCCGTCGGGCCGACTAAATTACGATTTTTTATTTTTATTTTTATTAAGCTTAAATATTTATTATTTTATTAATATAATTAATTATTTTTATGATTGAATACTAACATAAAATGTTGTTTATTAAGACATTAGATAAATTAAATAATCATATTATTTAATTGTACAACTCCAATAATATTATATTAAATAAATAAATTAAATATATTAATTACAAAAGAATATTGCAATATATAATAATAATAATAATAATTTATTTATATCATAAAAATTTGATGAGGTCTCACTATTATATTAAATAATATGCTCTGACATAAAGTAAACTATAATAAGTATTTATTTAACATGATATAGTTTTACTAAATAATTTTATAAGTTTGTGAATCTAAACAATTCTAAGAATTTAATTTATTTAAAATAATAATTTATATTTTAGAAATCAATTGTTTCTTAAATATTCTTTTAAATTATTTATTTAAAATAATATTTCTTAGTAGTAAAAATATAGGTATATTATTTGTGTAACATAAATTTATTTAAATACTTCTATCTAAATATAAAATAAGTATAGTATAAAATAGATGATATTTATTTTTCCAAGATTTAATAATTTAATTATATTAAAATATTTTAATATTTTTTTAAAAAATGGAGTGGCCCGTCGGGCCAACCCGTAGCCCGGCGGGTCCAACCCGTTTAACCCGCAACCCGTTTAGCCTGGACCATTTAGCCCGGTTTCTTATCGGTTAAGAAATTTTCAATCCTAACCCGGTGTTTAGCTCGGGTTATTCGGGCAAACCCGTCGATCCCGGGCTAAATTGACATCCCTACCTTCCCTTGTCCATTTTATAAAAATGGGGATAGCATTTCCTTGTTTATTTTGTACTAAATACAAATGGTGATAGCATTTCCTTGACATTAAAAGAATATTAATAATTAAAAATTAAAATATAACACTCGTTATGATTTACAAGTCATTCTTAAATCAATAAGCATAATTTTTTTTAAAAAAATTAATCTTGACCATTAATTGCTTTTAGATGAATGGGTGTAAATTTATTTTTGTTTAATATAAATTCACTTTAAATATTAAATCTACTCCTATTTTTAATTTATTAATTTATGTCGTATATTGTTAGGAAATTTGTTAGAGATTTCCAAATGTTATTTTGTTTTGGTGGGTCAAAGTGTAAAAACCATCTTAATAAGTCTTTAGATAACACTACCAAAAATTCGCATTTTTGCGTCGGAAAAATCGGTCGCAAACTGCTATTTTGCGACCGATCCGTCGCAAAAAAATTTGCGACCAAAAATAGAATCCGTTGCAAATTTTTGCGATGAAATTTTTCCGTCGCAAAAAAAGTGCGACGGAATTTTCGGTCGTAAATTAATTTCCTTCAAAAAATAATTTTTAAGTTTTTTTTTACCGATTTTGAACTGGCCGGTCCAACCATCAAATTTGGTGGTCTACGTCCAAGGGGATTTGAACTCGGCACCTCCCGCACGCGTTACCGCGAATCCAAACACAAATCTCATTCAATATACGTACTAAAAAAGTAAAAATATACATATTAAAAAAAAGAATTTTGCGATGGATTTGCAATGGAATTTTCAGTTGCTAAAATTTGCGACGGAATATCTCGTCGCAAAATTTAAAATTTTATTCCTTCACAATTCCGTCGTTAGTCAATCGCTAATTCGCAACCCAGTTTTCGGTCGCAAGTCCAAAACTTCAGTCTTGATACCTCGGACTGATCAATCCAAGATTCCTCAGACAGACCGAATACTGTCGTTCTGACAAAAGATGAACAGTCACTGTCGCAGACAGAAAAGGGCGAAAAAGCGGGAAAAGACATTGTACCTTTTGAAAAGGCTACCTACCCGCGCCGAGTGAGAGAACGTCGGATTGGTAAAAAATCTGATGTGTCTAACGACTCAGAAATTTGAATCTCACTCCGCCTATAAATAGTGGAGGACTTCAATAGATTCAAGGACCTAACACCTCACTATCGAGCTTGTCGAAACTCTGTCAAATTCAAGATTAAATAATTAGAGGGTTTCTAAACCTATTCCGCGTGTCGCTGCCGTGAACAAGAGACTCAAAACAATTTGTTCTTGAGTTATTTCTTTGGTGATCTTTCTCTCCAAGAAAGATTACAGTAGTAAAGTACATCCGGTACTTTGACTCTTACGGACATACTTGCCGCGGAAAAACTATGAACACCCCATTTTGGCGATGAGGAGGCTGTGAAGTCTGCCCACACTACCAGGAGTTGCGAAGTGAAGGACGAACAAATGACTAAGTGAGTGAGCTTGTGGATCGGTGGACAAGGCATTCACCGACAAGCAATAGATCGTAGAAGCACCTTGTGTAATCCGTCACTTAGTGAATTTCCACACTTCTGTCTGAAGAGTGACGTAGGACCTTTAGTGTCCGAACCACTATAATCCTTTGCATTTTTATCGTTTTCAGTTTACCAGCTTACTTACTTTTAAAACTCAATAGACTGAAACTGACTCCTAAGTATGCTCAGGGCTTAAGACCTGAACAAAGTTTTGATAACCAAACTGGTAAGCAAACTCAGTTTGGATAAGTGGAAGTTTATTAATCAATTATTTTCGCTGTGCATTTAAAATTACTCTGAAAAACTGGGAGCAACATATATACTGTTATGGAATGTTATAATTTACCCTTTTTAAGAATTTGTATTATTTGTTTGTAAACATATTATTAAATTAAAATTACTTTAATACAAAAAATTAAAATTACCCTTATCGTATGGCTGCAATAATAATTTTTATCTTACATCGTTTCGCTTAGTCAGTTATATATGAAAAAAGCATGATTTCATGAATAGGCACTCAAAAATAAAAATTATAAAAAGATTAATTGGCGAATAAGACTAAAACAATTATTTTGGTGGGTATTAATAACGACATAAATTGAGCCATTTTTTTTATATACAATCGCAGGATTCCAAACTACTAACGGATAGAATACTAGTGACGAAATTTAGATGCCTTTCCCAACAATGAATAATTTTATAAATTTAACCCATCGAATTTTAAATTAAAATATTTTATTTTAAATATTATAATTAATTCTGAAAAAATAACTACGAAAAAAATATTAATAAAAAATAATCGTGTTAATCGAACCAACACGTCAAGTTCGGCTTTGACCCTATCGGACCGTGGGTTACTCGGTCCCGGGCCATTCGGACCAAAGTATGTCAACTCTTATTCAATTTTTGACTCATTTTAATCAAGCAAGGCCACGGGCTTTGAGCTAACTTGACTTTCCTACTATAAAGACAAAAACTTGCGTTAGAACCGCCTAAATGGTTTAGACGAATTTTATCCATACTCAAATGGGTTCACCCATCCCAAATAGGATTTATTAATCCCCAATTAGGGTATATTAGATGAGTTTGGGTTGAGTTAATGGATAAAACCTGCCTAAACCGTTTAGACGTGTCTAACCTGAGACTTTCCCTTCTATAAATTATACATACATAATTAAATATATAAATAAAGAGATGTGATCAGATGTTAAAATTAAAGTTTGTGTTAAATAAGAATGAATTTCACCCGTTTGAATAATAACATTAGCGGTTGAGATTAAAAGCATAAATGATTAATAAATTAAGTATAATTTTTATTTGTGCTTAATTATTTTATAAATCATGTTTAATTCAAGCATGATTTATAAACACAATTAAGCATAAAATTTTAAAAAAAAATTCAAGTAATTTTTTTTTGAGATAAATAGTGTGAATTCATTTTTTAAATTGTAATCAAGCTAAATCGAACTAGTAATTAATTCAGTTTGATCGATCAAAGAGGGACTCATCAAATGCTTTCTGAATAGAGTATTCATAATATTAAAACTCTTAATATTTGAAAATGCCCATTTTTACTAAACAAGTAATGAAAATGCCATTTTCTATAATCATCTTCAAGAAATGTCCCAAAGTACATTTTCTGACAATTTGTTTTATTAACAATCAAATCCAGACAATTATTTGTGTAATGATGTTGATATTATTACTTAAATTGGATATTTAAGTATTATAATATATTGAACAATTTAAAAAATAAATAAAATAAGAAAATAGAGTTGATCCTCATCAATTTGGTCGTGGAGCAGTGCTACCTCATTTTTTTTTAATTGTAACGGTGTCTACTTATTTTTTTATTATTTAGTTTTAAATAAAATTATATTTAATAATATTTGAGCAAGATCATGTTTAATATTTAAATACATTTTAACAATTAAGAAAAATAAAAAATTAATGAAGACAAATAAGGAAAATTGAGGTCCCGACCTATAAAATAAATAAAAAAAATACATTATCGATTCATTTAATTCATACCATCACTTTATTATTGCAGTATTAGTGTTTTTCTTAGAGTTATACATGTGGTAAGGTATTTGCAAGTTTAGAAATAAACTTGTGACAATTTAATTTATATTAATTTTATGCTGCAATATACATTAGTAGTTTTATGTACTAATTGTTCATGTTACAGTAGTAAATTCGGGCATGAAATTATTTCAAGTACATAAAATAGTGGTGTTTGACAAATCAAAACATACAATTAAGGTTAGAATTACAACATAATTTCTAACACGCGCGCGCGCACATACACACATTGTTGTGTGTGTTGTAGGGTAACTACATAACTATGCTCAAGTATACAAAATTGATCGCTAAAATTATTGACGACTTAGCAAAACTAATAATATAGAGGCAAATAAAAATTATCGATCCCACGGGGAATGAAATAACGAATCATCCTAAGTACTGAACTATAGTTTATCAGGAAATTGTTTGAGGCGATCAAATTCAAAGAGTTTTGGTGATATTAACTTGAAAAATTAAATAGCAAGCAATCTTCAAGAAAATCAAATTCAAACCAGATAGAGCAATTAAACGGGATTTTCTATCAAATGCAAAGATTCAGATTCTTGGGATTTATTACTGTCCTTCATGGAACAAACAAATCTATCAAATGCCAATTTAATTCCTTGAAAGATGGAAATCAGAAAAATATTGTAAACTTCTTTAATGGACAATTCACAAAGTAGATTATCGAAATTCTTTTACCCTTTCAGTCTCAAGAAATAATTCAATAACTCCAAAAATCAACACATAAAATCCTATAACCTAATTATTTCTTTTTAAGACAAGAATAAATGATTATATTGTGAAATCCTTTTCCTGTTAATTAATTGTCACCTTTTGAATCTCAAATTAATTAACTAATAACCTAAATAAGTGGCCAATAAATCTAGGTTAAAATCAAAACACAGAATTTCACAAATCTAACAAGGAAAGACATTCGACTAAATTAATTTGTGAACATGAAGCCAGAATAGATTTTTAACCCTAAAATCTGATTAAGAGTTTAGTTCATCATATTCATAATAAACAACATAATGAAAAGATAAAACCTGTAATAACTTGCATTGATCAAATTAAAGTCTTGGAAGAACAATACAAATCCATCAACTGTCTTCAAACTCCAAAAGTAATTCCAACATAAATTCTACCTTAGAAATAAAATTCTTCACTAAAAATTAAGTGTCTAACCTTAAAAACTCGAACAAAAATGTTTACATAGGTGTAGAAATAATCCCCACAAGGTATGGAATTAAACAAGGGAGAAAATTGCCAAAATTACAAAATTCTTGCAAAATCAACTTCTGCGTCGACCGACACAAGTGCCACGTCGGTCGACACACACTTCAACTCGACATACTTTGCCTCGACACGCCACATCAACTTCGACCATCCATGTCGACCGACACAGAGCTCACGTCGGTCAACGTGGAGCTCCTGAGTTGACCCCTCCAAAGTTGATACAGAGCCAAAATGTCTGATTTTTCCTTGCTTCGATTTTAAGCTCTTTTCCTGCAAAAACACACCATCAAACACATATATAACACTAAAACACTACGATGCACAAATAAACATGAAAATCACGCAACTTGAACACTAAATGAACTAGAAACTAATTGATAAATTAGCGAAATAACGAACTTATCAACTCCCACATACTTAAACCGTTAATCGTCCTCACAGACAGAAAACCCAATCAAATGCAAAAAGAGTGTGCAATGCCTCACAAGTCTCTAAACCATCTAAGCAACAATCATTCATGCATAATGCATAATCAAAACCGCAATCAAACAATCAAATCATCAAAGGGGAACCTCACACGGAAAATTTTGTTTTCACTCATCCCTCGAGTGTTTAAGTTGTGTAACATCTCTCAAACTCAAGGCCAATGCGCACTAACCATATGTTTGACAAGTTTCTCATCTCTCCACTGCTAAAAAGTGCAATAAATCAAGTAATCAAATAGGTCTTTTATTGGGTTGTAACGTGGCTTCCTAGAGTAGGTGGGATGTTTTTGGCTAAGTGAGTCAAGCTTTCAATTTAAACTCTCCATTCAAACTCTCACTTCACCCATATCACACCATGTTGATTTTTAAATTCAACAACTTCATCTTTCCTCCCCCCCCCCCCTCTTTTTTCTCAAATCTTTTTTTTTTCAATTCAACATGTCACTAGTGAACTTAACAAGAATAAAGGTTATACAATTCTATTTCACCTTATTTCCACTCTTTCCTTCTCTTTTTTTTTTCTTTTCTTTATTTTTCACAATTCAATTTCTTTCTCTTTTTTTTCCAACACAAAACCACAAGATCCATATTTGCGCTTAATTCATACCCCCTCTCACTCATCAACTATTCTAAACAAAGAAATCATTCAAAAGGTTCAAAAGGGCTACAAGTGGAGATTTTTAAGGCTATTGTATAGGATTTGGGCTACAAAAGAATATGCCTAAGATCATATTATCCTATTATCGCACTTATGCAACCTCGAGAGAGAAACAAGTCAAATTCTAGAAGATTATTGCATACGCACCTTGTCAAACATCAAACAAAAAGTTTAGGCTCAAAACTCACTAGGGTTAAATTTTTGTTCTCCCTCAACAATCATCAAGTTCAATCTTAGTCTAACATGCACAAAACATGCATCAGAAATCAACTTATCAAGCAAGAAACTCCTATCATCGGCTATCCAATCACATAGATTTTCAAGTCACAGTCCACAAATCAACCAATCATCGATCACAATCATCAAGCAAAAGGGGGACTTATTCAAAATCTCAAGCCAACAATAATCAAAAGTTCCGACTACCTTATCTTCAAGCGCGTGAATGAAATGCAAAAACAAATAAAATCAACTAAGCATTGTAAAACAGTAAGTTTAATACACTACAAGGCAGTAATAAAAAATAAAAAATAATATAAAAATCCAGTAAAAACAGTAAATAACAAGATAAAACAAGTTTTACAATCCATGTCGTCATCCCCCAAAACTTATTCAACAAAATGAAGAATAAGTTTGAAAATCGAGCAAGGGATAGTAAAACTGTAACTAACTGGCCATCCTGGGCATCCGGGGCGTCCTCAGCATCCCCCTGATCTCTGCGGTGCCTTTGTCGGCGACAGCGGTCGTACACTGACTCCGGTTGCTCATCAAGTGGCAGCAACAGACGCTGCATCTAAGAATCGATACAATCAAGCCGGAAATAAACATCTTGCCAGAACTGCATACTCCGGGCACGCTCCAACTCGGCTGCAGCTCTCTCGGCGGCCTGGAGGACGGCCTGCTGCTGCATGTACTCGTACATCATCATCAAATCAGGACCGAAGGAAGAAGTGCCCCCCGTGTGATAGGCTGGAAGAAGTGCCCCCCGTGTGATAGGCTGGAAGAATCGTCGGGCCCCCAGCGTGGGACCTCATCAGTAGCGATAAAGTCCTCGTCTCTCAGCTCCTCCTCATCATACGTCTGGCCTATCTCGGCCTCAGACCTCTCTGCCTCAGCTCGCTCGGCTGTTGCTCTATTTCTTGCAGCCCTACTCCAACGTGCCTGCTCGGCTATCTGGGCGGCAGCCTCCTCGGGCGTCTGTACCCAGTTGTCCGGCTGCACTCCAACTCAGTGTAGTAGCCGGTTCAGAGGTGCGACCCCATTCTACGGGAGCATACAAGCAAGGTGGGTAGGGGTGTGCATGAACCATTTATCCTTGAAGTCCAAATCAATCACATGAGTGAAGGGGTGTTTGGTAGTGGGAATCTGTCGCCGGTGGCCATCTTGAGAACCAGGGGTGGGCCCTGGATCAACATCGTCCTCTAGACCAAGTGGTGGACATCCAAAAGGCATCGTCCATATGCCAGGCAAAGTCAGCAATGTCAAATCCCAAAGTATGGGCAATGGGGGTGATCAAACCACCCCAACTATTTACTTTGTATTTTAGGATATTGATGGACAAATATTTACGTTGTAGTTTGTGATGTTTTGTAATTTGAGATATTGGTGGTTGAAGTGCTTTGCTTTGAAAAATATTGTTGATGGCTTTTGCATTGATAATGAAATATCTAATGATATTTTAGTGAATTTCATGATTTCAATTGTGTATAATTTTGTTCATGTAATAATTTAGAAACAAATTTTATATTAAATTTTCTAAAATTTTTATTTTTTAACCTATGACAATGTTTTTATGTAGAGGCGTCGTCGTTTACAATGTGTAAAAGTGTCATCATAGATGTATGTAATAACAATTTGTTTTGTTAATAGACAACAATTATGAATCATTGGTGTATACATGTAAAACAATAGTTCAAAATCGTTGTTGTAGGGATATTTTTTTAGACAACAGATAGCTACGACAATGATTGGTTAATACCTAAGACAATGGTTTTAAACTGTTGTGGCAGACAACTACAACAACGGTTAAAAACTGTTGTCTATCAGTATTTTTTTTAACCCCTTACCACAAATTATAGTATGATTGAATACAAATCAAAGTATATTTACGAGCAGTACCTAATTTATTTGTAAAAAATACATTTGCAATAGTTCTTTTGTCATTTTCGTTATAACTAGCATTGTAAATGATAGTCTTATTTTGTAGATTTTATGTTTGGTAACACCCACACTTTTCGCTACTATTTACGCTAAATAATTATGAAGCAGACGCAATTGCCACGAATATTATTACTATGTCCAATTTAGGGGCGGCAATCTCCAACCCAACACGAACCCAACACGAAAAAAATGGGTTGGGTCAACCCATTTAATTTTTGGGTCAGTTTCAGGTCAACCCGTCCAACCCATTTAATTTTCGGGTTGGGTTCGGGTCAATCTCGGGTGGACCCGCGAACCCATTCGACCCACCAATAATATTAATTATTATTATTATTATTTATGAAACATAATTACATAAAAATTTAATAAATAAAATATAGCCTAAAATCAAAATTTTTAAATAGTTAACACAAATTTTTAATTTTTAAAATAATTATCACAATT
Organism: Plectranthus barbatus; assembly: GCA_026898455.1. Lineage (NCBI taxonomy): Eukaryota > Viridiplantae > Streptophyta > Magnoliopsida > Lamiales > Lamiaceae > Plectranthus > Plectranthus barbatus. Next base: position 175,210 of record JAPKLW010001422.1, on the reverse strand, counting down.
TATTAATTTTTAAATTAATTAACACATTTTTTTAATTTTTAAAATAATTAAACAGGTCATTTCAGGTCAGTTTCGGGTCGACCCGAAAATAAACAGGTCGGATTCGGGTTCAGATTTCTGACCCGCAAAAATATACAGGTCGGGTTCGTGTTGGCGTGTCGCTTGTTATTATCAGGTCACAACCCGACCCGCCAACCCGAACCCGACCCATTTGCTCCATCGACGATTGGTCCCGAAACGACTTTAAATTTAAAGTTGTAAATAATTATTTTAATTGCGACGACGATGAATTTTAATCGAAGTGAATTGAAGCTCATTTCCTTATTAACTTTCGGTCATTGCATATATTGGGCTAGGGAATTATTTTATGAATCATGTAGATACGAGCTTGATTAATTCAAGGATATAATGAGCCCAAAACAAGAAGTTATTTGTTGAAGTTCAATAAGCCCATTGAATATATGTATGGAATTAATTTGGCCCACATATTGAATCATGAAGGAATTGGGCTAGAAAACTATTTCTTGCATCCATGAGGTATATTATGTTGGACCTAATTATTCATGAGGATTATTTTGAGCCTAGTCGAAATAAATTAAGAGGCCCAAATTTCTAACTTACTATTATCATTTTTATTTTTATGAGTATATATAGAGCCCTATTATATTTTTATGTCGGAGATGAATGTTTATTCGAGAATACTTTTAGAGGCCAATTCCGGATATTGTTCCCTAATTTCCCCTACATGATTTTGGCCTATTAGGAGGTAGAAGATTATTATAATTCCCAAACAGAATTTTATGCCAAGAATACTTCTCCATTTTAAATAAATTTCCTAGAAATTAAATTTATTTGTGTAAGGAACATTTGAGACATTATCATTAGAAACATGAAATTTATGTATGGGAAATTCATAATTTGAACACTCCGACTTCACTCCTCTCCTCTCAAAATCGGCCACCCCTCTCCACACCCATCATTTTACCTTCTTCACCCTCACAACACCATTGTTGAAACTCCTTTGAATCTCCCTAGTTGCAGCCACATTTCTACCCACATAAACCACCTCAAAACTATTCAAATCACCACCATCTTTCACCAAACTCATCCCCACACCTTCCTATTCTATTAAACTAAGTAGCTCCTTTGAATTCAAAGTTTCAAAATCGAACATGGCTGGAAATTAGAGATCTAAGGAGGAATCTTGAAGATCTAAAGTTATACAAGAAGTTTGGAGCAAGAAGACATCAAGATCAAGCAAGAGAGGAGCATTTTTAAATTTTGATATAAGGAACCCAAATCTGAACCTAAACACTCAAGTAACCCCTTATTTACCCCCTCTAGATCCTCTTAAGCATGATCATAAGCTTACATGTATGATGAAGAACCTCCATGTCGATTTTTAGGTCATTTGATTAACTAGGGTTTGAGATCTGCTTATTTGATGGCCAATGTTTGATATGATGTTGATTGTTAGTGCTATAATTCTCATGTGCATGCCCTAGTTCGAAATATATGTCATGTGATCAAGATGTGTACTTGTTGGTGTCTGAAAATGAGGATTTATGATGTAGAAATGAAGTATGACGCGAGCTTGACTAATATAAGGATTATTGAACATGTTGTTAGTAAACTGTGACATGAGCTGGAATGTTTGGTTGTGGCAGGCGGATAAATTGGAATCTGATTAAATTGATTTTTGACTATGTTATACCCAAATGTGCGGAAAGGTTTTGGTCTTGGCGTCATGTCAAAATATTGCGTGGTTTGAATGTTATGCGCCCTGCAGGAGAACGTGTCAATCTGTGTTGCATAATAAAAATAGTTTTTAAACTACATTTAGGCATGTTAGAAAATTCTCAAATTTTATATATAGGTTGCAGACACATTTTTGTAGATGCATGTAAAATCTTTAGTCATTACCATGTGTATTTTGACCATAATGAAGTTTTAAAGTTGCACCTCTGTTTCAGACCCATAGCAAAAACGCCCACTAAATTCATTCCCCCCAGCCCATAATTTTCAAATGGAAAATGATTTTGACAAGCCGTCAATTGGATCATGTTCACTTAAAAATATAGTTTCTGCATATAAATTCTCATACTTTAATTCTATATAGATTTTAATTGGCACTGCCTTAAAAACAATATTATTCTAGAATGCAGAATTAGGATTTTTCTAAGTTTAAGAGTATGGAGTATTTCCAAATTTACTTCTAATCATTTCAAAACTTAATTAACATGTTTTTCAGAGTTAAATAATGCTTTCTAAATTGTTTTGAATAATTATTTGATTAATCATATGCATTTAGCACTGGAACTTTAGTAATTTAAAGTCTTGTTGCATGTACAAATTGAATGAGATAGTGGGAACAAATAAGGCTATCAATGACTCTATGAGCATGTAAATGGTAAAGAGAACCTAGAAGGGTTCACATGATGATTGTGGATGTAAAATCTGGTGCATAATGGTTGAGTATGCCAACTTGTTATAAGAGCATAATTGTCATGATTTAAGCCTAAGTATGGAATAACACATGAAGCATGCTAGATAAAAAAATATGATTAGTTGATTGTAAAAAAGCGTGTTTAGGGTTGAATGAACACACCTAGTAATTAAATGATATGAAATCTAAATGTTAGAGATTGTGGGAATGAAGCATCAACTAGTGGCACCATGTAAACAATCACGTCACAAGATAGAAGGTGAACACTACTTTATCCTAAAAAAAATGATTTTTGCAATATGTTTCCAAAAAGAAAATGATGTTTTATTTTTATCGATGGATCACCGTAAAATATTTTGGTGCTAAAATAACTGTGAATGATACCAATGCCACGAGTATTGAGGATGGACAAGGAGGAGGGACACAATCACCCTCTTGTCGGGATCTTACCAATGACACGATCATTCATGAGGATGGATAAGGAGGAGAGAGGAGATTTAACCCTCTTGTGATTTGATATTGGAAGGATAAGGAGGGAGGAGTTGCAACCCTCATGTCTGAATAATGTGAAATGATAAGGGCAATGCACCATCATGAATGTGAAATTAATCGATTGATTATGAATAACACTACAATAAAATTAGATGGTTGCAACCATGTGAGGTAAAATGGTTTGTCATGCATAAGTTTGTTTTCAATAAAACTCTTATGTCATGCTTGTGTGATACGGTGATTCACTACAAGAAATGGTCTATAATGACAACATAAGTTGTCACTATAAATATGAATCTTGTCACTATATATAGCATCTTAGAGACAATAATATGTGTCGTCACAATGTCGTGGCTACTGAATAGTGGCTAAAAGGTTTAGCCACGAACTACGATAGTTGTTACTATTGCTCTATTTTATTGTGACACCGATTTTCATCACTAATTCATTATTAATTAGTTATAAACTATAATCATCACTAAATTATCATGATATAGCCACACAGATGTGTTGTCACTAAATAAACATATTTTAGCTACAAACACTAATTATCACAAAAAACTAAAAATTTAGTAAGAATAATTAATCGTCACTGAAACACCTAGCCCGTTGACCAAATCATCTAAACTCACCTACGCCGCACAGTCGGCACCTAACCATCGGCCTACACCGAGCCGCAACCAATGCAATTAGCTATCTACCAACCGCAATGCACGAAGTGCACCTATCCCGCCGAAGCCTTGAGCCATCAACCAACCACAACTAGCTTGCCACAGCCAAGCACCATCGAACCACACTGCTCCAAGAGTAATCGGGACCACCGAGCCGTCACCACACTACCAATAATTAGGACCCTTCACACAATCATAGTAAAAATTAATATATTATACTTCCATTAGGATTCGAAGCCCTTACATCTTAATTCAATCCTTTGTGTCCATCCGCTGCACTAAGTGATTGATTGTTAATATTTTTAATTAATAATTTAATATATATATATATATATATATATATATATATATATATATATAGAGAGAGAGAGAGAGAGAGAGAGAGAG